>BSBK01000137.1:15000-202500 GCA_027943335.1 Chamaecyparis obtusa | reverse complement strand
ATAACTTGCACTCTCCCCACCAAAGAAAGAATACATGAGTTTTCCATTTTATATTTTTTCTTTCTACCTCAACAAAGATCCACTCCCACATTTCCTTCAAAGAAAGACTTCAATAGAAAAAGGGATTACAAGATATCAGACCACCTTAGAGGGCCCAATCCATCCCCACCCTTTCTTAGCAAGCCATGTTGGAGGATTTTTAGACCGACCAATCATTGTAGATCTATAAGGGGAAACCTTTGTACCAGAGGCCAAGAAAAAAAACTCCAACCTCTCCAAGATATTGTCAAAGTTGACCTCATTAAGCTCGGGGAATAAAGCATTGGCATCAACAAATTGAGCATTGAGAAAAATATTATTATCAGGTAGTTTGATACCTCTAACTAGTGGCCCAAGTTGAGAATATATAAGAATATAGTATAATGCATCAACAAAAATTACAAATAAGGCAGGTGCAATGGGGCAGCCTCTCCTAATCGATCTCTGAAGCTGAATGAGTTCAGATAGACAACCATTAACATCTATAATTGTGGAGGAATCCTTAAACAAAATTTCTATCCATCTACAAAATAATGGGGGAAAGCCAAAGGCCTTAAACATACCAAGTACAAAAGGACACTCAATTATGCCATAGTCTTTTTCAAAGTCTAATAATATCATTGCAACATTCTAACTATCTTATTTAGCCCAGTGCATAGCTTCCCAACTAGTTATCAAATTCTCAAGAATGTACTACCCTTTTATGAAACCAGTTTGGGTGACAAAGATGATCTTCCCCAATACAACTGGAATTATCCTAGAAAGGGTCTTGGGAATGATCTTATATGAAAGGTTCAGTAATGTTATTGGCCTCCAATTCTTAACCAATGTTTATCTCCCCCTTTAGTTAGTAATTTAATCACTCCTTGGTTTATGTTTTGACTAAGAGAACCTCTATGAAATGCCTCATGATATACTTCCATTAACTCTTTCCCAATCAACTCAATGTTTTCTTTATAATTATGTAGGTAACCCATCAAATCTCGGGGACTTGGCATCAACCAAAAATTTAATTATGACTTTAATTTCTTCTATAGATAACTCCTTAGAAAAACTCATAGCATCCTCCTTAGAAACCTTTGTAGGGATCATTTTGATACATTGTTTCGTCTTAGATATATTCTCCTATTTATGCTCGTTTGTAAAGAGAGACTTGTAAAAATCAAAGAAAGCATTACCGATGTTCTCCTTCCAAATAAATCTCCTCAATCCTTTCTCTCTTCTATTTGTATCTGATATTAAAGAAGTAATTGGAACCTCTGTCACCTTCCTTTGGCCAATTAACTCTAGCTCTGATACTCTACCCTTTGAATCTGATACGTTTAATCCTACTTAGATCCATTTTAGTCTTAACCAATTTCCCTTCCAAAGAGTCACCATGTCCTTTGTGCTAAAGACAAGTCTCAACCTTATTTAGTTTACTTTGAAGTGCTTCTTCCAATTTATACTTGTCCTTAGCACCTATCTTATCACACCCTTCAGTCCATATTTATTTATCTTATCAATTTATGATCT
Source organism: Chamaecyparis obtusa (assembly GCA_027943335.1). Taxonomy (NCBI): domain Eukaryota; kingdom Viridiplantae; phylum Streptophyta; class Pinopsida; order Cupressales; family Cupressaceae; genus Chamaecyparis; species Chamaecyparis obtusa. The sequence continues at coordinate 200,946 of BSBK01000137.1, read as the reverse complement.
TCCTTACCCATATCCCATCTCTATCCCATCAAAATCCATCCCTTGGTCTTGATATAAAATAAGGATGTAAAATACAAAACATGTTTTCAAAAAACCGCTTGACATGTCCATTCCTATGGACCATATGCCATCAATTGCACTATCTCATCAACTTATCTTTCCATGTGCAAACCCTTAGCTTGACAAAAGCATGTTATCCCATCATCTAGATAGTCCTTGGCAACCAAACAACTCAAATGACATAATAAGAAACCTATGTCCTTCATCTATCTACCAATCCATTTGTCCATTCATAATGTCCTTGCCTTGCTAGACACTCGAACAATTCAATATATCTTGTTGGCTACAAATACCACTGTTCTTAATAAATCAACTACAAATTTTTTGCCTTGAGAATTTGAAACTATGTGAGTTCAGCCTTAGGCTTCTATAATTGCCCGAACTTGCTAGCAAAGTGTTGTTTAGCAACACTACTACCATCTAGGTAATTTCAAATGATGCAATTTGGGTGTTAAATGTTGCTACAATTATAAACTCATTGTACAGTCAACATTGTCTAGAAAGTACTAGAAAGAAAGTAGAGTAGAAATGGTGGCCAAAGTTTGAGCAACGTCTCCCATTTCTTTCCCCCTTCCCCCTTCCTCATTAAGGATCTATTCCCAAGGTTTTGTTGCAACCTTTCTCACCTATACTATGGACAACAAGTGTATCACACCATATCTTTTCAATTTTCCATTGCGGGTCCAAGTGTTTACAAAGACTACAGTCAATTAGGATACCGCCAATACTTGTTATTCACACGAAAGGAAAGGTTCTACTGACTAACACTAAACCATGATCGGAAAACCTTTTGCTGACAGGCCATTTTCCGGCATGAGTCAATTTCTAGTTGTAAGCAACCTCAAAGAGAAAGCCTATCAACTAATTATTCAATGGTCAAAGCATTCTTATTGATCTACTTAACGAACAAAATCTAATGTATAAAATTTATAATGAGAATCATTGCAATGCAAATGTTTTTAATAAGATGAAAGGTGTCACATACCATTTCCAAACAACATAGGTTAAGCTCCTTACAAAACGCACCAAAGACAAAAAAATGTCAAACTTTTTTCTTTTCCGGATTTGCGAACATGATGGTGATTTTTTTGTGGTTTTCGACCACAAAATATGCAGATCATGAAGAACACATGCTGAAAATTTCACGAAAAATCTGTTGTGTTTTCTGATTTTTGAAATTTGATCAATAATACATTTTGTAAGGAGCTATGTGATATCCTTTCCACTCACTGGACCTAGATGAATATCTGTCAATGATGGAACGAAAGAGCCCACTTTACATTGCTTCTCTCTCCAATAATTCACTCTAACGCGCTTTCCTCAGTGCGCAGTCACATTTCTGAAAGACACTAAAGCTATTAGTGCCAATTCGAGGGTACATCTTTCTACCTATTTTCTACGATGTGTTTGCAACCAGACAAAAGTTACAGCTCATTCGATTGACTTTCACAGCGACTGAATCGTACTAATTTGTAGTTTCCCGATCCTCCACTCCACATCGCATCTCGTCCGTACATCTGTTCCACTAAGGAAAGTAATGGCTAGCTAGACAACAGTTGGAAAATGTGTAATTCTTGACCGCAACAAAGGCAAGAATTAATATTTGTGCGTAACAACTTGGAATAATTATTACTAGTTTGATAACTTTGGAATATATGGTACCCACGTGGTCTGCTTTTTCTTATTTTTATTTTATCAGAGCAATAGCAAGTTCGCTTTTATTAATTTCTAATTATTAAATGCTGATTTTCTTTCGTCTTCGAACCCAAAGCGAAGGGATTTCTGTTTCCTTTGAAACCACTCCTGTTTCAGTGAATTCCATCCTGCCTCAATTCTCTGAAATGTCTTCCTCTGAGATCATTCTTCCCGGGCATAATAGAAACTGATGCAAATCTCACTGTTATCAATCTTATAATTTTAAAAAAAACAATTACTCTAATTCATCTAATCATACTAATTTTTATTTTGAAACTTAACTTTATTTAAGTCTTTGTCAATCTTCATATATTCATTGATGGTGATATTGCTATCAGGATTCAATTGTGTAATTTTTTATTTAGTCAAATACATTGACCCACGTTTCATGAAAATGGCTAGAACCCATCTCTCGTGAGAATGAATGAAACACTTAACACTCATTGCATTGCATCGAGGTGATGCTTATAAGGTGAAGCACTGGGACTTTCCCAGAAGTCACCCATCCCAGTACTACTCCAACTTAAACATGCTTAACTATGAAATTTAGACCATAATTAAATACACATTAGCTTAAATTTATAATTATTCGACACTTCAAACATCCTTCTCATTGCAATGCCGATGTTTTTAATAAGACGAAAGGTAAGATGTGGCATATCATTTCCACAGAGAGTGGGCATCTTTCTAGTGTGGAAAATTTGTCCATTCCGCCCACTCTCTCTCCAATAATTCACTCCTACATGCCATCTTTCTAGTGTGGAAATAATGTTGTGAGTGATGGCGAGGGGCGATAAATCCGGATATAAATTAATAAAAATCTATATCACGAGCCACAAACATCTTGACTAAGCCAAATTGGTTGTAAATTGAAATAGAACAAACATGTCCTAAAACGAATCTCGTATGTACAGCTGTTCCACTAAGACTAAAATGAGAATTGGAATATATGCTACCCACTTGCTCTGCTTTTCTCTTTTACGTTTATCAAACCAATAGTAAGTTCGCTTTTATTAATTGATAATTATTGATGAGCTGGTTTCCTTTCGTCTTCGAACCCAAAGCGAAGGGAATATTTCTTTAAAACAAGTGGGCATCGCATAATTGATGTACATTCGAATTAACTTTACCATTGTATTGCTCCAGAAGCCTCCTTTGGTTATAAATTCTGAGTTGCAGGCTTGTTATACTCACATTCAACCAAAGTTTTAATTGCCTTGCCACTCAATTCTTCTGCGTTCTGCAACAAATCAAATAGACAATGGCAACTGGACTTGCTCTTGCGTTTGCCAATGGTTTGGTAGGAAAGCTTGGTGAGATCGCATTGAATGAGACATCTCTGCTATTCAACTTCAAAAGTGACTTCAAATGGTTGGAGGAGCAGCTCGGCCAGATATGTTCTTCTCTGCAAGCTGCAGACCAGCTAAGTGGGCACACTGATGGTGTGAAAAAATGGCTGGCTCGGGTGAGGAATATTGCTTTTGATGCAGAAGATATTATTGATGAGTGTGCCGTTGAGCATTTGTATACTTCTCTTCATTTGGTCTTTCGGTATAAGATGGGGAAGAGGATTAGAAAGCTGAAGGAAAGGATCCGCTCTACCATTGAAGAGGCACAGCGGCTCAGGCTTTTTCACGATGTGACCCATTTAAATCAGCCTTCAACAAGTACATCCACAAGAGGAGGAGATTTGAGAAGATGGCCGACTATCTTCGACATAGATTCACCAGCAGTGGCTCTTGACTACAAGGTCGATGAAATTCTGAGATTGTTAGAGAATCCCTCTGTGGGAGTTGTTGCCGTCCTGGGAATGGGCGGCCTGGGTAAAACATTCCTTGTGCAGCACATCTTCGATGGAACAAAAAATAGGTATGAGTGTTCTGCCTGGATTTCTGTTTCACAGACTTTTTCTCTTAGAAGTTTGCAATGTGATCTAGCCTCCCAAATTAGTTTGCAACTAGATAGTGGTGTAACGGATGGGCTAGCAGCCCAGTCGATACATGATAGATTAAAGGGCAAAAGATGTCTAATTGTTCTAGATGACATGTGGAGTAGTAGTGCAGAAGATAATTTGATATCAGGGCTTGGGCTTCCCACTGGGCGTAATAAGCAGTGTAAAATAGTGGTTACCTCCAGAAATAGAGATGTTGCTTAGCATGTGAATGCCCATATCTATGAGAGGCAACACCTCTCAGATGGTGAAAGTTGGAATCTATTTTGTCAGTATGCCTTCCCAGATCGTGACGAAAATAGGCCCCCTGAGCAGCTGGAAAGGTTGGCTCATCAGATTGTAGGAGAATGTGGGAGGTTGCCACTGGCTGTAAAGACAGTTGGGGCATCAATGGCCAAGTCTGCCCTCATACCCGATTGGGAATCTAAGTTGGGGCAGTTAAGAAAGATCGGAAAAGGAGAGGACTCCATCGTGAAAATTTTAAAGCTGAGTTATAACTCTCTTCCCCCCAATTGGAGAACTTGCTTTGCTTATTTTTCCTTCTTTCCAGAGGACACGCATTATCATTTTCTACTTTTAGAATTGAAAGAGCTATCTACCAGGATTATGTAATAAATTTGTGGATAGCAGAAGGATGTATTCCCAAAGAGGAAGACAAAGAAGAGTGGGATATTGGGCTAAGTTATTTGCGTCAACTTGAAAATTTATGTTTGCTGGAAGTAAACAGAGGAATTCATTGTTACACTGTACATGACTTGTTCCTTGATTTGGCTGTAAATTTATGCAAAGAACATGGGTGTGAATTTGATCTTCCTTTGAAAGAAAAAACTTGCCGCAGGTTATTACTAGCTAGAAAGGATTTAGATACTAGAGTAATTTCAGAGACGCCTCTTCTTTGTCAGCAATTTCTTCGGACACTGTCATTATCTCAGAATCCTGGCATTACAAGTATCCCAGAAAAATTGCTTGATCATGCCAGAGTACTCCGGGTTATTGATTTGAGCCGCACTGCCATCTCCGCCTTGCCAAAATGTGTTAGGAAGTTGAAACTTCTGAAGGCTTTGAATTTGTCTTATACACAGATCAGCGAGGTGCCCAAGTGTGTAAGAAGACTAAAAAGTCTTCAGTTCCTTGATGTTTCCTATTGCACAAGCCTGAAACGTCTTCCCGATTGGATAGGGGAGCTCAAGTTTCTTTCCCATCTCAATGTAGAGTATTGCTCAGATGAGCTTTATAGCAATCATGTGCCCAAGGGAATATCACAGCTCTTGTGTCTGAGGACACTGAGATCAGGTTTCTTCCCATTGTCTATTGAAGAGAATAAATTCCTAACTGTTAAAGATGTTGGGAATTTGATAAATCTGGAAGAAATATTTTTCAGTTTAGAAGATGAACGAGCTTTGGCAAGTGTAGAAGATGGAATCCTTGATAGCCTGGTGAAAATGAAAAGTCTTGCAGTACAGTACAATGGCATTCCTGCAGAAACTCTTCCAACATTTCCAGAGAAAATGAATAAACTGAAAGGTCTTCAACAACTTCAAACCTCTCATTTCTCTGTGCCCAGTTGGATATGTTTAATGGAAAATCTGACACTACTTGCCTTGGGGAGCTGCAGTGATTATCCATCACTCCAAAAGATGCCCAACTTACAAGCATTAGTGTTGGGGAATGATTCGAAATGCAGAGAATTGCCAAAGGAGTTTGGAGAGAGTGCGGAGTTTCCTAAGATAGTTAGGCTGCAGATTGAAAACTTCCCTGTTTTGGAGGAGTTGCCGACACTGGAAGATGAAGCCATGCAACGTCTGGAAGTACTAATAATAGACAATTGTCCGGAAGTGAAGAGAGTTCCAGAGGGATTGGAGCGGTTGAGGAGACTAAAGGTGATAATAGTTTCAGAGGCAAGTGGTGAGTTAGAGGAGAGGTTAAAGGAAGGTGGAGAAGACTGGATTAAAATCAAAGCTCAGAATTTCCGCATCCAAATTGTCTTCGATTAGCAGCTTTGGTACTCAAGAAGATTGTTCCCTTTAGTTGTAACATTGAAAATATTGAGTATATATTTAGATTGAAATAAATGTTTAATATTTTTTATTTAAAAAAATATTCAAACAAAGGCAAGTTTTGATTATAATTTAATTAGATGACCTTAATTAAAATGTAGTTTAGTTTATATTTATTTAATGCAGATATAATTTTATGTATGTATATTATTAAAAAACATCTTGATTAATAATTTAATATATATTTATTATTAAAGAAAATTTATTAATATAAAATAAGCATTTTTTATTGAAAGATATTTATTTTTGAAAATTTAAATGTTTGAGGAAAATAATTGATAATTAAAATTAAAGTACACAATTTATTGTATATAAATTATTTTATTTAGTTTATAGTTATATTATTTTATTTATGCATATATATATAAATTTTGATTTTTAGTCAAGAATTATTTTATTTTATCTTAAGCAATTTATTAATTTTAATTCTATTTTGAAAATATCATTATTTTATTTTATTTTTAATCAAATTTAGCTAATTTATATCTTGTTTAGGAGTTATTTATTGGTAAGTGATTTCACTTATATTATTCTTTACTCATTTAGAAGGTTGTTAAAAGTCGTGATACTAGAATAACTTTTGTGAGAGGTGAAAGGAGATGACACTCTAACAATCATATAAAGAAAATTACCTACTTGATTTAAAAGCAAACATAGATAAAAAACTCTAAGTTATATCATATTTTCTTGCACTTAAATGTACAATGAATGTTGGAGAAAATGATGCATTTAATGTAAAGTGAGAAATTAATATTAATTACACAACTAGTAAAAATAGTAGAATTTATATCTCTTAAAAGGATAAAAAGAATCCCCACCCTAAAAGCATTCTAATCTACATGTAAACTTGTAAGAGAGGCATGATTAATCTCCTACAAAATGTCATAATAATGGGCCAAGATTAAATTACTTAAAGAAGTAGTGGACCCAACTCAGAGCTTCTTGGACTTTGTACAAAACAAAAAAAAGTATTTGATGTTAGTATCCAAAGGTTATTTCCTATCTACTTATTAATGGTACAAAACAAAAAGGGTGTTTGATGTTAGTGTGAATGAGATTATTTCCTATCTACTTACTATTGGGAACCTATTTACATGCTAACTTAGGATCATGTTAGTTATCCTTATAACCTAGGCAACATTCTAGAAATTAGTTATAATAGGATCATGCCTTATTATTTACTTTAGCCATATAAGATATTTACTATCTTCTTTATGCATTCATTATTGCACATTGAGCATTTAGTGTTTGTATAAATGGTAGTTGTGCATATCACATCACATCTTGTCTTTATATCCAAGGTATTTGTAAATTGTATAATATCATAATTCATATCCAATTCTAAATATTATTCAAGCACTAATACATTTGGGCCTCTTTTCCGACAGTCATTTTCGACAAAGGGGCACATTTTTTTAAATTGGTATTTTTTTTGCAATTGTGCCCGATAGCATTGCAATGTCGATGCCATTTACAACACGACAGTTGCGGGCACACATTTTAAAAAAAAGTTACCCAATTTCATTTTTATTTTCTCGTGACGCAATCTTAGCTTTCCTTTAAATGCAACCCCAACAAATTTTGAGTACCCAACAAAGTTTTCAGAGAGGGCATCGATTATTGGTTCACAAATACATCAAAATCCAAGGAAGATTTTTGTGTAGGGTTTGTCAATAATGTTTTTTTCCTCCCTTTCCTTGTGCTTCTTTTGGAACTAAAGGTATGTTTCTCATATGAAGGGTTAGTTTAGGTGCAAGCATGTAAATGAAAGAACAAAGTTAAAAGAAATTGTCTCTTTGCAGTTTGTCACCATCTCTGTCAACCTTGTCAAAGTAGAAAACTAGAGTATATTTAACAAAATGAGAAACTTGGGCTCAGATACAATAAATTTGACAAATATATTAAAACACTCCATAAATAATATAAGAGTATTCATTCTCATAACATTTTGTTTTGGTCAAATTCCTACCATGGAGATAGCTCCCATTGCATTAAAGAGAAAAATTTAGGGTTCTTATGACCTCAATGACTCCCTAGGTTCTCTCGATCTGAACTGGAGAAAGTAGATTTTCAAGTGAAGTTGAAAAGATATGCAAAATATCTATTGTGTTCCTATCCATCCCATAACATAGTAATAGCTTCAATCATAACATTATTTTAGAGGGTTCTGGCAATACATATGACGCTTCTTACTAATCCCACTGTAGGCTTGTGCTTGAGATTATGTAAAGAAGCTATCGACGTGTCCCGATCACAAACAATCCTTCGTATGACATCTTCTTCGACATTTGTCTTTATCACCAACACTTTTTCAACTAATCTAAAGTTGAACACTTGTTGTAATCCCCTTCACACTCATGGATATTGCTGATGCAATTGCCATTGAATTCTTCTTCATTTGGGTTGGAAGTTGCTAATGGAATTTCCATTGATCAATTGGGGTGAAGAATGGCCTTCCATGGAATTTTTCATAACACCATATTAAGGTCTTTGTCATCTAAGCATCACTACACGTGATATCGATCACCTAAATTTTGTCATGTTTGTTTGGTAGCTCTTTTAAAACTGACAACATCTACACTCAAAATCACGCCATATCCCTCTTTCTTGCTAGCGCATCCCTGGTAATGATGTCCTCAAAGAGAGCCCCAAGAAAGGGAATTTTTTTTAAGCGATTGATGATCAGATTGTTGATTGCACAGTTAGAAAGATAATCGGCCATCTATGTTGGTGGTGTGGTTGCTTATATGGAAAATGATTTAGTATCTGAGTTTGTTCTAATGGTTTTCATAGTAGTTTCTAATTTAATATTTATATTTGTTAATTTAATGTTTAATATTTTTTATAATATTGTATCAATAGTTGTGAATTTAAAGTTGTTATTGTTGATGATAGCTATTTTTAATTGAATGAAATGTGCTCCTTGGTTTTAAAAAGAAACCACTTTTGTAATGCCACATCAGCTACACTACTATCAATCTTCCTTTTGCATGATCATTAGTCTCACATTTTGGGGGCAGTTTTAAACACCTTGGAAAACAGCATGTTGATATGGTATCACATTTGATGATGTGGCCCTAAAACCTTAGTTATAAGTAACAAACTTGTCAAGTAAGTTGTTGTAAATAATTGGGAGTAATTTGAAATTTTCATGTAGGATTTTGAGAAGCATGAAGAACTAGGGTGCTCAATTACTCAATCCTCTCCCCTACCCTCCAACATTTCTCGAATGTCATCCACTCACATTCTTGTCTTCTAACTAGGGGTTTTGTTGGAAATAATAACTCTCACTACTATTAAAGAACCTTCTTCTATATTGATATGATTTAATTTTTTCTCTTTACATTTCAAAATCCCTACATGGATTGACATCATTATTAGTCTCATCAAGAATAATAATTGAGTTAGCGCAAATAAATTGTCCTTCACAGTTTTTTTATGATGAAATCATCTTTCAATGATCCCAAGTTGCCTTTGGAAGCACTTTCAAAATTGAGTTTCAATCTTCCACTAGAACGAAGAAACCACAACGAAAAGTTTCCATCACTTAAATTGGAATTAAAAATATCTCTTTAGATGCATCCAATCCTTGAGAATTTTATAGTCTTAGATTGAAAAATGCTTGCACCTTTTGTAAATAACCTTTGTGTTTTGAAGTTCACTTGCCCCAAATTCAATCTTGCCCAACAGTATATTAACTGAGGACTCGCTACAACATTTGGGGTCAAATTATGATGCCAATTTGTGACGGCGCTACCATTTGTGTGTGTTTTTTGTATTTTTTTTGCAAGTGCCCCCGACACTGCTGTAATAACGACGACACTATCATTATTGCGACACCCTCCTGATTATAAACAAAAAAAAAAAGACAAATCAAAATCATTTTGATTTTATTGCGCAAAAGAAGCCACTACTCTGTGGAAGCCCACCCCATTCTTGGGAAGTCTTTGGGGCCTCAAATGTAATAGTGCGTGGAGACTCTATGCAAATCAGAGGTATGTTCTCATTTTTTTCTACTCGAGCTTAAATTTGGTTCCAATTTTGCACTTGGTATTTATTTTAGAGTTAAAAATTCCTTGCTTGAGCTCTGTTTGTGTGTCAATTTTTGTACTCTCTTGAATGTTGTTAATAACCTAGAAAAGTACACAAAAATATGTGCATTTCACTATACCTCTACTACCCAAGGGTTTCTTTTCTGTATGAGAAAGTTGTCGCCTATGATGGATAGTAATTTGATCAAACCATAGATCGAGTCGGGAGAGGAACGGAATAGAGCAGAAAGCTGGCTATTGTAAAAAATATCTCAAGAAAAGGATGAAGAGCTCCTAGCACCCATTCACCATAGATAAAGTGGGCTTGCAATAGGTGGGAAAGGGTTCCAGTGTCAGAAGAGCATCCATCTATCATATTATGAAGGCACTTGACCAAGAGTGTCCTCTCCTCTATAATCAGCTGGGAGCTTTCAAGAAATCACTGAAAGACTCACCCTTCTTAGGCATTATTAACAACAAAAAAACACCTAGGGCTTTCAAGAAATCACTTAATTTTTGCACTGCAATCTTGTAAATAGAGGATATTATAGAGAAAATGCTTCTACCAATTGATAGAGATAAACTTACTTGTTAAACTAGAGTTTAGACCCTAGTTGGCTGTGTACACACATATTTACAATGTGTAGAGATCCTTCAATTGGTTTCATGGATATAGAATGACAGGATATCTCACACAATTTTTAAATTAACATTTGTGGGGCTACAAGTTATGTCACCATTAATTCATACCATGCAAATTAATTTGGATTACATAGTCATCAACAACCTTAAATCATCACTGTTGATCTTTATTTAGTGGACAACCATGATTGATCTGACCATTTTTTCTTGGGTGACGTGAACACTCGGGCTTCCACAATTAAGATTTCACATTGGCTTTCACCCTTTCAAAATCACAAGGTAACCATCTTATTTTGTTCTTCAACATCCCAAATACTAGAAATAAAGAGTCCTCTTGAGCCTTTATCCATGTGGGACCACATGGATTTATTTGATTATTTCCTCCATGCCCCACTAACCCACAAGTATTGTCTTCTTATTACTTTCTATTGTTTGGGTATGTGGGGTAACCATGTTCATTTACCATATCTTCATCCTAAGCTCTCATGGTTTCATCCTTATTAGCATTAATACTTTAACCCACTCCTAGGAAAACAAGCTAGTTGATAGGTATATACATATTCAAATAAACATTGATGGCAATTATTGGTGACATGGAATAAATATTTATTTTATCACATATAAAAGAAGGTTACCACTCATCACTCCCATGTCATATTTTATATTTGAAGGGTTGTTCTACCACTGACATCATCCTCTTATTATGTCACCTCATTTTTAATGAGATGTGATTTATGAAATTATTTCTTCCCCTAAGTTCATAGTATTATATCATACACATTTTATTATTCAGATCTTGGCACATTTAAAGGTATGAATATGCAACCACTCTCAACACATGTCACATCCAATATATTATTCAAATGTAAATAAGTTTTGGGGCTCCGCTCTAGGAATTCCATCTCATTTTTCACTTCCACATAAGTGAAACAAAACTCTGATTTTTTTAGAATTAAAAGTGTTTGCAAGGATTTTTTCTTGTGGATTTTTAATGACATGTACTAGGAAGTTATTTTCATTGCATTAGTGAGTCATCCTTATGCTATTTTTGCATGTAAAAAATCTTTCAAATTTCAAATGTGGCATCTATATTGCACATATTTTGGGTGGCTATTACTAGTATATTTAAGAGATGTGTGATGTAGAGCCCTCTACTATCCCCTAAGGGAACCCAACTCAACTTGAGGATTCTACAAGTGTCTTGGAACTCACTCAAGGAGTTAGTCTCAACTCAAGGTTCAAATAGAGTGCTCTAACTTTAGACAACCAACACCTCAGACATTTTGAACAAACTCACTTCCTCTAACCTCTTATCTCAACTTCTCTTGACACCATACATTGTAGTACTCTAACCTCTTATCCGAGCATGACGGAGGCGTCTATTCGAATGTGCATTGTAGTACTCAAGGTATATATATTATATTCAAAATTTAATTATTGAATTATTAATAAAAGTAAACATTTTAAATTGAATTTGGTGTAGTAATAAAAATTTAATTATAATGTGTTTTTATTAATAAAACATTTTGTATTGTAGCTGCATGGGATGTAGAGATTGTTCCTGATGAGCGTGTTGAGGTTCAAGCCGCTGGGCAAGATGATGTGGTTGGACAAGGTAAAGAGTGTCACGTTTATGTTCTTTAAAGTACTGAAATGCTTGTAACAATTATGATAATATATTTTTAAATTAACCCCAATCATGATAATATATTTTTAATTTAACCAGGAGCTTTTATTTGTTATTGCAGAGGACCCACCTTTGCAAAGGACAGTGAGATCACATGCACAAGAAAGAAGAAAGGATGATGATGAGATGGATATGCCTCTGGAATAATTTAGGGAAGCAAAAAAAAAGAAAAAGTCAAAAAAGAAATGATTCTCATCTATGAAACTTATTTGATAATGATTGATGTTTATGTATCGATGTTTTAATCTTATGTGTTAATGAATGCTAATTAATCTTATGTGTAAATGAATGTTGTGATCATTCATGAATGTTACATTTTATTAATAGATCAATGAATGAATGAATTTTAGATATTAACAGGGAATTGAGAGTGATGTTAGCCCTGGGGGGTGGGGCCAAATGTGTTTCCACCTTCACGTGGTTGGACCTAATTAGTAGAGAATATTAAACTATTCTCAAAACCAAGTGAATAGGACATTAGGTGGAGCTGAAAATGCAATAGGTTTGCATTTTTTATAGAGATTTTTAATTAGGTATTTTAAGTTATAGACCATCGTGAACATTGTAATTTTGACCCTTATAGGCGAGGGTAATGTTCTTAGCATGCAAGAAAATCAAGACTTTTTATTTTCTAGCTTGTTGAGGACATTCTCTTAGCCATAGCTGCCAGAGTTCTAACGTTCATGGTGGTCCATAAATTAAAAAAATTATAGACCTATTAAAAAAATGTAAATGTGGTGTGTTTTTTTAGCTCCACTTGTTGTCCATGCATATTCTATGCAACTTCACATGCATTCTCGATTCAAAGTGGTAGAATCTTATTTTGGATGCGAGGGAGAGAAGCCAAAGACATAAAGAACATGCACCAAAACATGGAAAAATAATGTCACTTTGCAGGTCTAGAACCTTTTTTAATAAGAATTGTTTTGCCTTTATTAATTTCATATGGCTTCATAAAACATGAACAACATCATAACAAAATAGAAATGGCCTTGAATGTGTGCAAGTATCTTAGTCGATCAACCATATTTAGATGTATGCTTCATGAGGACAACAAGCTCTTAGTAGTACCCTGCTTAATGGATCATATGTATGAGTATGACTGACCGAATAGGGTGATTGTATAATTGTTTCATGGTGAAGTATTCTTTCCATATCTTCGCATTCCTAAACTTACTTTTATTTGAATTTTTAAATATCTAATTATTTTCCAATTAAATAGGTTGAAGATGTACAAAACACTCTGCACCAACCAAAATGGTTCTTTACTTTACTAGAGCCACAAATATTCTTTACACTATTGGAGGTTGTGTGGTTACAGTGTAAGTTCTTCAACACTTATCAGCCTTTAGCTATTTTCATTTTGTGGCTTAATCATATTCATTGTAAGATGCTAGTTATAAATAAAACTCACTGCCAATACAATAAGTCTCATTGTCGATACAATAAGGTTCACTGTCAGAAAATATGAAAAGAGATAGTATCTATCAATGAGACCAACACACTCCCACACATGACCACGGATCTCCTAAAAATAGATTTGCAATCACTTTGCATATCACCATGCATGCATGAGTCTCATATATCACACTAAATATAACATGAACAACTCAAATCCTTTCTCTACTTATACATCTTGATGAGATCCACCAGGTCATCCAGCCTTTGTAATGCTCCTCCATCTCTCTTCATGTTATGACATATTTTAATCCCATTTTTTATGTGATGCATATTTATATTTTTGTGTGTATGGATGCTAAGTCATGGTTTTGTTGAGATACAGATATTTGTGTGTATATATATGTTTATGTTTGGTTTCTTTGAGATTGTACTTGATCAGTCTTATGATGGAACATAATGGTAAGGGTCTATGATGTGTTGATTAATTTTAAGTTGTACTCGTGATTGTTGGTGTAGTGGGTTACTAACTCAATGATGTCCTTGATTAAGTTAATGTAGTGTTTATGTATAAATGTAATAATTTATTTACTTATTGATGTGCTAATTAATTTTTCATGACATATCTTGGCCATTGGATTATGCATAATTTAGTGTATGCAAAATTATTTTTGCAAAATTGGCCATGTTGATGATGATTATGAAGAAGATTTGAAAATATTGCACCAATCTGAATTGGATCAATCATCATTTTCAAATCTTCTTCATCAATCGCCATCATCCATTTTCCAAGAGAAACACATTTCTCTATATAAATCTTGGTTTACATTTCCCTGTAATCTAAATGGTAATTTGAAGCCATCAATGGAAACTTACAATCCTAAACAATTAGTATACCATTGATGGCTTCATAATTATTAAGTGAAAGGGAGTTTTCTGATCTAGAACCCCCTTTGGTGATGATCCTACACAATTCCACATAGACACGACATGTCCCTTAGAAGACTTTTAATCTCACAACAGCTGAGAAACATAAATGTAGGCATCATGGTCACAATTCTTTGGAGATGCAACATAATAAAGTGGTATACCGAGACAATGCAATGCAACCACTACTCCTCTAGTTCAAAGTTGACACTATAGGATCCAAAAACTATAGATAATTATGACTTTTGAACCCTATCTTGATTGGTTTTTGGACCCTATAGTGTCAACTTCAAATCGGAGGAGTAGTAGTTGTGTTGCATCGTCTAGGTATACACTCAATAATGTTGTATCTCAAAAGAATTGTGACCATGTGTGATGCCTACATTTATGTTTCTTAGCTGTTGTGTCCCAGGATCCCCTATGACCCTTTACAATCACTAAGAATACATCTTAGAAGTCTTAAAGTGTCGTAAGGGGTCATAAGATGCTCCTAGGAGGGGCCAGATGAGCTTCCACCTTCATGTGGTTGGCCATATTAAGTAGATAATGTTAAACTATTCTCAAAATAAAGAGAAGCTAAATATTTTAAGGTCTCACTCCATGCACGATATATAAATATATATATATATATATTAAAAATACAGCATACCATTGCAATTACGATGGTTATCAAAAAATGACCAACAATAGAGCATTGGACATGACAGCTATCTATCAGAACACTCTGACAGATAGTCGTCACTTGCACAAGTACATTTCTATTGCACGATCGTTGTAATTGCAACACCCATAATAAGTCTCGACGGTATCTTGACCACATCTCTGGCCATGATCACAAGCCCTTTTACCCTGCACATTGCGATGATGTGTGTCATCATAATTATGATGGAAATTAAATTATGACTGACAACAAAGCACTCGAGACAACGTCTATTGATCGGAACGCGGCGACAGGTAGTCATTGCTAACATAGCATTTTTGTTGCACGAGCGTCATAATTGTGACAAAAATAATAAGTCCTGATGGCATTTTGACCATTTTTTACCATATTGGTAGACCCTTTTACCTTACATATTGCGACGGTGCGTTTCGTCACAATTACGATAGTCATCCTAGCCGTTGGTGCTACCGACACCAAAATTGCAATGGTGGTTAGTGTCATTGGGTCGATGGTTTGTTGTCGGAATAGCAACAGATAGCTATTGGAAAAAGGACTCAAATGTACTAGTGACTCCATCTCTTTGAATATTATTGCATTGAGATCTAATAACATTATGTTCTAATAATTTCCCTTAATTTCACCAAAAGGCATCAACTCTATGAACTTCTATAAAATAAACATGACATACCCTAGTAAGTTAGTTCTTTGATAATAAATGATACACATCTATAAATTCAAATGAAGAGGAGGAATTTAAAACTATATGGAAATCATCTTGTAATAGTTTATAATTTGTGTTTTAAAAATAATGCTCTGTATACGATATTATAAATTTTTAGTGTAGCCCAAAACTCCTCAAACTAGCCTCCTCTAGGTTCATTACAAAATGTTCACAAGTCTTATATAATACATAATTATTTTATAAGTGGTAGGTTTAACAAAGAAGAATTTGCAATATGTTGAAAGGGTGTATATAAATAATCCTTAAAATTCTTATGTTATGTGTGATTTCACCATGAGGTGATGTCATTGACATGCGTACTCCCCCTTAATGTCATCACCTAAGGCCAAATATTGATCTAAATTTTAATAATGTTGTACAATAAAAAGATTTGATATATCATTGTTGGTATTCTACTCTATTTTTTATCATTCTATCTTCCATTTGAAAATTACAAAACAAAATTAGAGAGTAATTTTATTATGGGAAATAAATTTCCCTTAAGGAGAATGCCCATGAACTTTAATATGCTTTAATACTTAATATATATGTATTTTAATAAGAACAAACAAATTTGGTTATCATATAATAAACTGAAACTTTCCCTAGTATACATATGCAAAATCTTTTGATAATTTCTTAAGTGATATAAATTATTGTGTAACTACATAATTAATAGTCATCCTATGATTAAGGGTTGTAAAAGGTAGCATATAGATTACTACTCCATCCATGTGATAAATCCTACATTATATTTCAAAAAATATCTTGAAGTGGATTTTTCTATTAATAAGGCCATTAGAATACTATTACAATGATCAAATAAAGATGATTTTTGGTGTCAGAATAATGACCATGATTAATAATATGTACTTATCATTTGCTAATGAGCATATAATATTCCATATAACTCTAGAATATAGTTAGTTTTATTGTAGGTGATTTGATGATCATTAGAAGGGGTATCATAAGAGATTTTTGTGAACATGAATAATGTGTCAAGTTTTTAGTTAATTTAATTATTGGTGTTTTGACAATATTGTATTAATAGTTGTGATTTTAAAGTTTCTATTATTGATGATGACTACACATAATTGAATGAAATGTACCTTTTGGTTCTAAAAAGTAACCAATTATGTAATGCCACATCAACTACACAACTATCAATCTCTCTTTTGCATGACCATTAGTCTCACATTTTTAGGGCAGTTTTAAACACCTCGGTAAAAAGCATGATGATATGGTATCACATTTGATGATGTGGTCTTAAAACCTTAGAACAAGTATAAGTAACTTTACAAATAAGTTATTGTTAAGAATTGGGAGTAATTTAAAATTTCCACAAATTTAGAGAAGTGTGAAGTTAGGGTGCTCAACTACTCAGTCCTCTCCCCTACCCTCCAACATTTCTTGAATACTACCCACTCACATTCTTATCTTCTAACTAGGGTTGTTGTTGGAAATAATAACTCTCACTACTATTAAATAATTTTCTTCTATATTGATTTGATTTAAGTTTTTCTCTTTAAATTTTAAAAAGCCTACACGGATTGTCACAAATTTGACATCATTATTAGTCCCATCAAGATAAAACATTATGTGAAATCATATCTAAATACAATCCTTTTCTTCTATGGAAGCAACATGTTCCAAAATACAGGGAACCTTGGATTCTGCTCATTCCTTTGGTTGTTGCCTACATATAATTTAAAACTTTCCTAGTCATCCAAAATGCTAATATACATATGGTTCCACATATACTATATTAAATCCTAATATACTTACTTTTAGAAATACTTTGTATTGATTTTTAAAGAGGTCATCCTTGAGGCCTCCATAAAATAATTATGGAAACTGTACAAAGCCACATTCTCTTTCAAATGTGCAGTCAAGGAAAGTATGGCCTTTGGATTGCTTACATGCATATCACAGTCTAGATTAAGAATATAAGGAGTGTTTGTCATTACTCCATATACCCTTGCTTGAAAATCTAGTAAATAATGTTATTTAGAACTTGGAATGATGAATTAAAAATTTTGAATCCAAAAAATTTAAAATAGTGTCCATAAGTTGTTTGAATTATCATTACAAACAGAAGCTCATTCAATAATTTTCAAGTTCAGGACCATTCTCTAAATATGAATAATGTTTTCAAGAAACTGAACTTTAAAAATGCATTACAAAATTGAATTACCATAACATTCATGGCACCAACTTTGTAATGATGATCAACATTGGGATGTTTTTCTCTTGTAACATATATAAGGTGGGGCAGAATATCACCTTCATTTCCTTCATAGTCTCTTTGGCTAGGATTTTTAATTAATGGGCTGCCATTTCACATTCTGATCAAGAATCCAATGGAATGAAAAATAGAGCTCACAGAGAAAAGCTACCATCCAAAGTCAATTAAATTCAGAACCAGCATGCAATAATCTATAGATTAGAAATGCCAACATAAACACAAAGTGAATGCATGCATAAGCTCTATAAAGTTTTGAGTCATGTATGATTTTTCATATAAACTAAAACTGTTGCAAAAATCCATCTCCTTCTCCATTAACTTGTAATCCAAAACTATTGGAATCAATAAAAGAAGTGTTGATTCCCAAAATATTCCAAAAGGTATGTCTTTTGTTGCATTGCTTGATGTTGTGCTCTATGTTCTCAAGTTGGTATGCATCATTTCCAATGTCATTATGCTCCACAAAAATAGTACTTATACATTTTTATTTGTATTTATTGAAGTATTATTTATTTTCAAGACTACAAACATTTTATACTTCTTTTTAAATAGCCTCATTCTTCCTTCCCTTTAGAGTTGCTGGTGCTCAAGTTGAATATTTGACAGTGGCAAACAATTGTACCCCCATCCAACCATCCTTGGAAGTTTGTTCCCAAAATATTCCACAAGGTATGTTTTAAGTTGCACCACTTGATGTTGTGTTGCATGTTCTAGAGTTAGTATGCATAATTGCCAATGTCATTATGTTCCACAAAATAATGACTTATACATTTTTGTTTGTATTTATTGAAGTATTATTTGTTTTCAAGAATGAAATAATTTTATACTTTTTTTTAAATGTTCTCAATCTTCTTTCCCTTCAGAGTTGTTGGTGCTTTAATATTTGACAATGACAAACAATTTCACCCCCATCCAACCATCCTTGGAATCTTGTTCCCAAAATATTCCACAAGGTATGTCTTTTGTTGCATTGCTTGATGTTGCACTACATGTTCTAGAGTTTGATAATGCTTATTGCAAGCTACAATCTTATATTTTGGTAGGATATTCTGTCAGGAGGTTTCCTTCAGATAGTATGCTAAAGTTATCTGTGTTGAGGTAGTGCTTCATCATGCTAGATATATGTATCCCTTAATCACAACCAGTGGCTTTTCAATTCCTCACTACTTGTTTTCAAACTATGGACACGAGATTTTGTTGTCTCAAATTTATTAAGTCTTTTAAAGTCTTATTTTGGGTTGAATTTCCCAAGTTACCTCTTGGGTTGAAAGACTTTTTAAAAGACAAATATCCTCCTCTAAAGGCTCTTTTGGGTTGAATTTCCCAATTTACCTCTATAATACCTATGATTGATGATAACAATGCTTCTCTAAGATGTCTATATTGACTGATGATAACAAGGCTTCTCTAACAAGGTTCCATTGTCTTTATTGAACTTTGTAATATGTTTAGTTTGTACATATATCTACTCAAATGTTCCATTACATGTGTAGTGCTAGATCATGCCTCCTTTTCATTGATTACTTTCAATTTTTTTAGTGTGCTAATATAAAAAGAGATCTAATTAGGCCTTGCAAATCATAGTTTCAGAGTCAGAGGGAATAAGTGAATTTATTTTTACTCTAGTCCACGCCTTGTTTAGAATCAATCCCACTTTCTTCATTGATGTCACTAAGTCTTATATAAGGATGCACATCTACTCAGTCTTATATAAGGATACAAATCTACAAACTAGTATATGTTAATATGATTTAGAAAAAAAGAGAGGGGGGGTGAATCAGTTGTTCTAAGGTCTAGATCTATCAATCAAAATTTTAAACACTTACAACTCAGATCTAATAACCAACACTACTCGGTCATTACAGAATGTATACCAGAAACATATAACAGTGCAGTCCACTATCCAACAGTATTTAACTTGTAAAACATAGAAATGTTCAAACCAAAACATTCACACAAGTATTGACACCAGGATTTATAGTGGAAACCCAATTTGGGAAAAATCACTTTGTAACGTGTTACTAATATTTTCACTCTTCTGAAGTGAGCTCTGTGAAAATCCAACCATGTCAAAGGTTTACAAACACACTGCTAGGTGTGACCTTGTTAAAGGATTTCAACCACCCTGTTAGGAGTGCGCCTTGTTAGAGGACTTTAGTATATTCCATTAGAATGCAACCTTGATTAAAAGATTTATACAATGACTGTCAGGTCAACCTTGATTAAAGGATTTTAACTAATACAATGATTAGAAAGTAACAGTAATGTTTGATCTGAAAACATACAATTCACTTTGCAAATAACAAATCCAATTCTTATATATATGCTGGCTTATTGACTGAGTTTCATTTTCATCTCCATCACTAATCTTCTCGAAAATCCCTTCAAGCAATCACAACTCTAATCACCTCTTTCACCTTTAGCCTTTCTGCTTTTTCAGTCAATACCATCAACAACTCCAACATCTCTCCAACCACACACTTAGGTTTACCTTAATACCTTTTGATAGGTAGATCCATCTTTTGTTGCTTAATCTCCTCCATAGATCTTAGGGTCAGGTCAAATTCATCAAATCCTTCCAAGATTATGTTCTTCATCCATCCTTCTAGAAACATCTTTAATCTTTTTATTGGAATCACAATAAAATGGTTTACTGTGCATTAAATGATCCATACAATCAATTAATAAAATCAAAATGATTTACATAATCCAATAATTCAACTATGTCGGCTAGGAATCTGAATTCTTCCTCAAATGTAAATTACTGACGCTCGGTCGATATTGTGTTCAAATCCTCGGTCAACACTACATAGCTCAGTCATCTCTTCAAAACTATTTCCCTCGGCAATACTGTCTCCCTCAGCAATACACTGATGTTCAATCAACACTGAATTTACTCAGCATATAATGGCTCAGTCGACACTAACATCACTCAACTTAAACTAGATTTCTTCACTTTTTCTCGGTTAAGCCTACTTGTTCACTCTTGCTTCTTACTTAGATAAATAATACATTATCTTATCATTGTGCCACATAATCAAGTACTCATTGAAGTATTAAATAACTCAACCTTTCTCTAGGTTCTATTTTTATCACCCTTGCCCTAATCCTTGTCATCACTTAATAGATACAATAATTTCTTAGATAGAAACAGTCTTACCAGTTAAGGTTTGACATCAATGACAATACAACAATTGCTTCAATTGCAGTTTCCAATAGTATATTATCTGAATATATTTCTTTCTTTCCACAATAGGACTAAGTTTGAGGTGGAAGACTACAATAGCATACGTATTTCAATCTAGTATACTATACTAAAACATCATTTTATAACTAACTTTTTAGTTTCTATATATAATTAGGTCTAAGAAGATTTGTGTACTTTTGTCATCATTTTTCTTAGTTTGTGAAGGTTTTAGACTGAAGTTTCCATACCCCAATTTTTTTTCCTATGAAGAAGGATCATGTTAGATAATCTAGAAGTGAAGAACAAAATGGGGAGATAATTGCTCGATTGTGGTCTAACTTCAAAAGAAAAGGCGATGAAATTTTTTACTATCCCTACAAGATTTGTAAGGGCTTAAACATTAGAAGACTACTAATGAAAATAACTAAGAGAAATTGTAGGGATTACCATGCATGTTTGAAAATATTATTCAAGTATAGTAGCTTGGCACAATTTATGGATTACCATGCACACAATAGAATTTGAGATGACATTATTCAAATTCCTATAGATGGTTTGACATTTATGGACATAGAGGAAAAGTGGATGCACTTTAAAGAAGAACCTCAAAATCTCAAGCTTTCATTGGTAGCAGACGGTGTCAATCCATTTGGAGTTGAGATCTGTTTACTTTGTGTGGCCTATTTTTGTTATCAATAATAACATTCCTCCATGGATGTCAATAAAGAGGGAGCACATTATGTTGGCAATGATTGTTCCAGTTATTTTATCATTTAACATTTATTTGCATGTAATTATAAATCTTGCAATATATTAATGTTAAGCTCACAAGGAGGTAAAAATGGTGAATGGAGAGAACGGAGCGAGAGAAGAGCAGGAAAAAGGAGCGCAGGCAGTGTTTTTTGCAAAAGGCCCACAGAGATTTCATCAAGGGTAGCCATTCCAGCATAATAAGTCTTTCTAGAGAAGCCGAGGTTGGGAGCAAGATCATAAGTGGAAATTTTATGCTTCAGCAGGGAGGTCAGGGTTTTGATCTAGGGCTCCTCAATTTGGTAATCTGGGCGGTAGGATTTAGGGTTCCAATCAGGGATTTCATTAATGGAACAACTATCCTAAGGCTTTTTCATTTTTTTCAAAACCTTTGTTTGATGCTTATCACCCTAGGATTCATCCTTATTTTGATATTTGTTCAGGGCCTCTTCTTCCAACCCCTATTTGTGCCTCTGATGGTTCCTTGATTGGAGATTTTGATCCTGATTTTCCTTCCTTTGTCTCTTGGCCTAATTCTCTGCCTCTTCAATCCCCTAAATTTATTACCCCACCAAATAATATTCCCCCCCAAAACCCTAATGTTCATTCTTCGCATCCATATTTTTTAACTACACCAAATAATATCCCTATTCGGGTCAATCGGGGTATTGTCAACCTAAAAGGGAATTCTAATCCTTTGAAGATGGGAGGTTCGGGGAAAATACCTTAAAATCAATCTGTACAGCCCGTTGTGGAAAAATTTGAGCCAGTTCTTCAGTTTGCAGATGGCATATTGGAATCACAGGTATTGTATATGTAGGAAAAATCTCTCATACATAAGATCTAGTCCTTTTTACCCATTAATGAATTTCATTCTTAGACTAAAAATAATTGGTTAGGGCTTCTGGATTTGTTCTATTTAGATGCTTCAAAAAAATTTGTCATAATTTTGTATTCTACAATTGCTCAAAATGATGTTCTTCACCTCAGTTATTGGTTTTGTAATGGCACTAGTATTTGTCTAACAAAATGGACTCCAAATTTCAATTTGAGTGATTCTGCATGTACTTTAATGCCTTTTTTTTTTAATTACCTACTCTGCCATTGGAATATAGGGATTTAGATATTGTTGAAGCAATTGCCAGTGAGATTGGTAAATTTATTCACCACGATTTGACCCCTCATGAGGAATTGCATCATTCTATTAGGGTTTATCTTTTTTTAGACCTCCTTAAGCCCTTCCCTAATTTTATTACTCTTTGGTCCAAATGGGGGGCATGGAGCTAGCAAATCATTATTTAGGATGTGCAGACTATTTCATACTATGCAAACCTATTAGGACATTTTACAAATCAATGTAAGGATCCTAATTGTTCAAATTTGATTATTTGTAAGGATCGTACTACTTTTCCTTCTAAATGCTCTATGGTCCCTTCTAGTTTGGATCAGTCTGATTCCTTTAATACCTCTACTATTGGAAATAAAGGTCTTATCAATAGTCAAGATAATTTGGGTAATATTCAGCAAAATATGCCAAAGCAACCTCATCCCATTCCCCAAGATTCTCATCCTATGCCTCATGCACATGGGCATGTATTGGAGTCAGAGGTGGCATTTTAGGGTAACAGTTTGACTGGTGTTCTTGCATTGTTTTCCTTTGTTCCACCTATGGTCTCATCTCAACTAATGGCTTCATTGGCTAATATGTTAAATGTTTATCTTCCCCCTATCATTGCATTCCTTTCTACCATAGATACCTCTCAAGATGTTGTTTCATAAGCTAACTTGATATTCAAATTTCTAGATTTATCAGTTTTTTATTCAATATTTAAGTCTCTAATGTTTTCAAACACTCCTCTTAAGCTAAGGAAGGTGACCAAAGAACATGCTGCAATAATGTATATAGGAGTAATGTCTACTATTTCTTCTCAGTCTCATGTTGTTGATGACTTCATTGTTCATCCTCTGCTTGGTTCTTCCCCTATTGATTTGCCAATTGATAGTCTGCAGCAAAGGAACCATTGTCTTGATGATTATGTTGAATATTTAAAACCAATGCATAACTTGGGTACTTTTTTGGATGTTCAGTTTTTTTCTTCTTCTTTACCACAGGATTCTGAGCAGCATATTTTTTTGTATGATGACATTTCTGGTAATTGTCTTGAGGACTCTGTTGGACAATTCAAACCAATGCAAATTTTGAAGTCTTTTTCAGATGAGCAGCTAGCTTCTTCTCCTTTACCTCAAGATCCTGAAAAGCATTTCTCTTTGCATGATGTTAAACTTTCTCAAATTAATAAATCTTCAATTGTTCAGACACCAATTTCCCCTAATCTAGTTGTTAAAACTCCCAATACTAGGGGCAAAAAATCTAAGGCAACTAAAGCCTTGGAGGAGATTCAAGATGGCCTTCAGTCTACTTTGGATGGGAACTTATTTACATCTAGGAGATGTTCGATGAGGAGAACTAAAGGTTCTCCTTTTCCTCAATGAAGATCTTATCATGGAATGTCAGAGGCATTAATGCCTCTGACAAGAGGCACAGGATTAAGGTAAGACTTGATTCTGTGCAGGCTGATATTGTTCTCTTACAATAAACTAAGTTGTCTTTGGATACTTTTAGTATGTCTGTTTAGAAACAGGTGATCATAACACAAAAAAATTTCATGCCTTAGCTAAACAGAGAAAGGTGGCCAGAGCCATTTTTTCTATTAAGGATGATCAAGGAAATCTAATTTTTGATGAAAAAGGCATTCAGGAGGAAGGTGTTCGATTCTTTTCAAATCTCCTATGCCCCTGCTCTTCCCTTCCTATTGATGAGGATAAGGTTAATTTTGTGCTTTATTTTATTCCTTCTTTGATATCTCCTATTGATAACCTCTCTTTAATGGCTCCCTTTACCCTATCTGAAGTAAGATTGGTTGTTTTTTCCCTTCCACCAGATAAGGCTACAGGGCCTGATGGGTTGTTATTTACCATGATCTTTTGGCTATTCTTGAAGAATCCAGGAAGAATACAGCTATGCTAAAATGCTTCAATGCTACAAATATTGTTCTTATTCCTAAAAATGATGACCCCCAATCCTTTGCATAATTCAAACCTATTTCTCTCTGTAATACTATCTATAAAATTGTTACAAAAGTAATCTACTTAAGGCTGCAACATCTTATCCCCAAGATAGTTTCACCTAAGCAAGGGGGTTTTGTTCCGGGTTGGGAAACTATAGATGGGGCTATTTTGGCTCATGAAACTCTTCACTCTATTCATGAGTATTCTATTCTATCTTTTATTGTTAAGCTAGATATGATGAAAGCCCATGACAAATTGAACTGGTCCTTTCTCATTAAGGTTTTACTTAAGTCTAGTTTCTCTAAAAAGTGGTGTAATTGGATCAAGGCTTGTATTTCTGGAGCTCATTTTTCTATTCTAATTAATGGGGTTCCTGCAGGTTTCTTCCCTTCCTCTCAAGGTGTTAGGCAAGGTGATCCTTTGTCACCTTGTCTTTTCATCTTAATGGCTAAAGCTTTGAGTCATCTTATTAATGCTTACCATGTTTCCAATCATTGGCTAGGTGTTAAAATTTAAAATACATCTATTTAAGTTACTCATTCCCTCTTTGTTGATGATACATTATTGTTTGGATCGGCCTCTATTAATGAAGCAAAGCAAGTTAAGAAGGTTCTTGATGTGTATACTCATGCTTCTGGTCAGAGAATCAATGCTCAAAAATCAAAAGTCTACACCTTTCATATGGACCCTAAGTTGTCAGACAAGATTGTTAATGTTCTAGGCTTTTCCCGTGATAACCTTCCATCTACATATTTAGGTATTCCTTTCTTTTCAGGGCAAAATAAGACCTCCTTTTGGCAAGGAGTTATTAATCGTATCAAAGCCCATATACTTTCTTGGAAGGCTAGATGGTTGTCTCTCTCGGGTAGGATCTTGCTTATTAAATTGGTCCTATCAGCTATTCCTAATTATTATTTTTCAGCTTTGCAAGCTCCTAAGTCAGTTCTTAACCAAATCAAAAGTCTTATTAGGGATTTTCTTTGGACTGCTAATATGTCAAGTCAGAAGAAGATTCCCCTTATTTCTTTATCTAACATGTCTCTCACCCCTCCTAGTGGCAGGGTTGGTCTTCATAATCTACCTAATAGAAACCTGGCTTTTGGTGGGAAATTGGTATGGAAAATGTATTATCATCCTGACATTAAGTGGTGTCAGTTAATGAAATAAAAATATCTAGATAATTTAGATCCCTCTAGGATTATCTCTTCTTTAGATTCCCCAAAGGGGTCTACCATTTGAAATTTTATGATAAAGTCTAAGCATATCATCATAGTACATGTTTCATGGGAAGTTCATAATGGAGAATCTTCTAGATTTTGGCTCAACTCATGGAATGGATGCCCCTCTTTAGTGTCCTTAGACTTATTTCATTATGTTTGGGAAGTTGCTTCTTCTAATTGGGGATGTTTTCTCATTGATTATGTCTCTACAGTTCATATTCATTCTAGATTAGTTATTTGGAAATATTTTCATAACCTTCCAATTGATGATCAAAAGGCTTCCAATGCAAATCAATTGTTGTTAGATAGGGTGGTATTTTTGTCTAAGGCTCAGGATCATCTATTTTGGACTCCTGAAAATGGTTCCTATTCTATTAAGCAAGCATATGAGCTGGCTCAATCACTGCATAATAATTCCATTAAACATAGAGCTTTTTCCTTTTGATGGCACTCTGATGTTCTCCCTAAAGTGGGGTGTTTTTCTTGGTTAGTTTTGAAAAAGAGAGTTCTTACTAGTGACGGATTATCTCAGCTTAATATTGCAGCCCCTTTCCAGTGTGTCATTTGCAATCAAGAGCTAGAGTTTGTTGATCATCTCTTTTTAAATTGCTCATTGGCTCAACTTTGTTGGCAATTTGTGCTGCAAAAACTTAATTTTCTAATGCCTCTCCCATTTGGAATTTGGGATATGTTTTAATCCTGGCCTATCTTATGTCATAAATCAATGTTTTCATGTATATGGATTGTTAGTCCATCCCTGGTTTTGTGGTCTTTATGGTGGGAAATAAATAAGAGGATATTCCGCAATCAGCCTTCTTTTGAGTCTGTGTTGTTGTCTTTAGAAAGATCTATTGTGGAAGTTGTTAATGCCTATTCTTGAAAATTTAAGGGTGGTCGAACATTCTCATCTTGGGACAATTCTGTGTCCAAAAATTTTAAGGGGCTCTCGTTCCCATCACTCCCCTTTCCTTTGTGTCCTAAGGATATATCTTCAGTTAGATCTCAAGTCAAGTGGATCCCTCTTCAACAGGCCTTTATTAAGCTTAATTTTGATGGTGCCTCTAAAGGTAATCTGGGGAATTTAGGAATTGGCTTTGCTCTTTGGGATTGTTATGGATCTATTCTTTGTTTTGAGGCTCCCCCTATCCCCCCTGAGACCAATAATTTAGCAGAGGCTTTTGCTTTGTGGTATGGTCTTTCTGCTGCTAAAAAGTTAAAATTTAATTTTCTCCATATTGAAGGAGATTCTTTGGTGATTGTCAATGCTTGCATTTCTAGGCGTGCTTTTTCCTGAAATATTCTCTATGTCCTTGAACAGATTTGGTCCCTTTTAGATTCCTTGTCTGAATGTTATATCTCCCACATTTTCAGAGAAGGGAATAACTTAGCTGATGCTCTTTACAAGTTTGGTTCGGAGGGTCTCTCTTTATCATTCCCCTCCTTGTTAATGTCTCCTGATTCTCATCCTTCTATTTTTGATATTATTGATTCTGAGTCAGTCTCTACACCCTCTGTGTAATACAATATTACTGAAATAATTTGGAGGTTGGTTGACATGTTTTGGTCTAAGTAATTGTCCGATTAATTACGTTCCTCCTAATCATTTATGCTTGGCATTTATTTTTATTCACTCTCTTCTGACCTGGATATTTATGGCATTTATATATTAGATTTCACTAGTTATTATGACTGGTAATGCTTTGTACTCTGCAATTGGTTTCATGGAAAAGTAAGGAAGGATCGTATTATAACTCGTGCCTTTGATCTTCAAGATCTTTTTATTTAAGTCACTTAATCAGTCGGGATGACTATTTCATTATGATTTTTCTAACCACTTCATGCCACTAATGCATCTGATTTGACTAGCTATTATGATTGGCAATGCTTTATATTCTTTAGTTGGCATTGAGGTTATGTCATGATTGCTTCATAACACGTGCTTTTGATTTTTAAAATCTACTTATTTGTGTGACTTAATAGATATGTACGTTCACATGCTTTATTGGTCTTTTCTTCATTTATCACTTTCTTCATTCGCTTCATTCCTTGCTCTATATATTGTTGCCTTCTCTGCTATGCTTTGTTGTTTTTGGGTAAATCTCTCGTTTCTGGCTATTTTGTGATATGGCTACTTCAAGACTTGCTGATGAATTCAAGCCTTTGAATTTGAGGGTTTCCTTACCCTTCGATGATCTGGAGCTTTTGTTTGAAGATAAAATTTTAAATGATTTACTTGATTCAATGGTTCATGTTCATTGCCTGAAATGTCGAAGGTGTATCCATCGATTAATTGGGGAATCTATCCTATCTCCAAGTTTTAAGAGAATTATATTTCTATCTCAAGTAATCTCTGTATATTGTTCTATATTTCTAGATCTCTCTCAATCTTGGTCGTTACTATATCATGTGGCTAATGATACTATTTGGCCTAAGTTTATTCAAAATGACAAATTGTTGGTCGTTGTCCAAGGGTATAATTTGTGGGAAGGTGAAGCATGTGTGGGTGATATATTTTCGCGGCACTTGTTACTAAATTCAGATAAGTTTGTTATGATTTATGGGGTGATTAAAGACTGCATAGCTTCTTCTTCTATCAAGCCTTTGGATTTCATTATTCATAGGAACTCGGTTGATGCTGCTTATCAAGGAAAAGCCTTTGCCAAGATATATGCAATTTTGGGTCTTCTGGCTCATTCTGAGGCAATTTCTCATGCTAACCTTTCTCCTCAAGATGCCTCATCTACTGTGGAAGGAAGAGCCTCTAAGGTGGCTCCACTCATTTCATCAGTCCCTTTGATGAATTTCGGATTGGAACCAGTTAGAGGTGATATTTCACCTTCTCATCATTCTGTGGAGGATTCTTGTGCTGGTTCTTCTTTTCATGTTGAGACTGATAGGTTTTTTTTGTCCATCTGACTCATCTTGAGGATGGCAATGAGCAGTCTCAGGTTTGATTCATTTATCTTGGTCTAATCTATATTATTGTGTATCTTTGAGGTTTCTTTTTGTTTTTCTACAGGTCCTTCCTCATTTTCACTTGGTCAGGTTGGATTATTGACCTATTGGGTGTTGCTCTCTGGCCACTGAAGATTCGTACTACTTCAATTTTGGGGGCTTCTATAATTCTACATCATTTGTATTGATTCTATGTTCTCATAAATGTATATCAGCTCCTTGTAATTTTGTATGTTGTATATTCAAGCAGGGGTTTTTGGAAATATGTGTATATACTTTGTTATTATTTTGTAAGGTTTTTTGGGTTGATGGGCATCCCTGCCTAAATATATTTGGCTTATTTTGGGGTAAGGTAGGGGTTGTGGATTATTGTATACATCCATCCCTTATTCCTTACAGGCTTGGGAATGTTGACTAGTGATATTTTAAATTGGGTCTATGGATGGGCTTTGTAGCTAGGACACAAATTGGAAAAACTTACAGATTTATCTGCCTTTTGTATTATGGGTAACGAACAAAGTTTTTCTTTGCTAGTTCTTTTCTCCGGGAGTCTTTTTTTGAACCAGTTTTATTAATATATATATATATATATATATATATATATATATATATATATATATATATATATATATATATATATATATATATATATATATATATATATATATATATATATATATATATATATATATATATAATTTCACCAAAAAAAAATTTATAAATCTTGCAGTAAAATAGTCACAATAATTATATAATTGTGTTTTTCATTCAACTAGGTAAGTACCAAGTTAAATATATGAATATATATATTGAGCCTCTTATTGATGAGTTGTTGGAGTTATGGAATGGTGTCACTATGTATGACATCTCTAGACCAATAGGACAAAGAAAATTTAAATTACATGCAATGCTTGTATGGACAATACATGATGCCCCATGGCTAACACATTTTTGTGGTATGTTATGGTGAAATCAAGTTGCACATGATAATTCTAATTATAAAAATTAACATATTTAATCCAATTGTATCATTATCTTGTAGGTATTCAAACAAAGGGAAAATTTGTATGTCCAGTTTGTGGTCCAAAGATGAAATCTCATCATTCAAAAAGTTTAGGAAAGTAGGTATTTGACCAGTATAGGCACTTCCTCCACAAGAATCATAAGTATCGAACTACCAAAAAACATATTTTCAATGGGAAAGAAGAGACTACATCAAAGCCACAAAGAATGACAACTCACCTATGAAAGTTGGAATATCATAGAATTAATCGTCAAGGTAATGTCATTCCACCTGATGGTTTATATTTAGAATTTATATATTTCTATTGTGTTTTGTTTGTTGATTATGTAATTGATGATTGTGAAGGTCGTAAAGGCATTACTAACCACCTTCCAAAGAGACTAAAAAGTTATCCTAGACAATTGAGTAGGTTTCCCTACTATGAGAAGCTACAAATTGTGCATTTGTTTGATACTATGCATATTGGAAAGAATATAACAGAGACATTATGGAAAATATTGGATGGAAGGTGTGACAAAGAAAAAATTGTCAAAATTTGTAGTGACATTCATGAATCCAACCATGCAATGAAAAATTTCATTTAATCAAATAGCAATAGAGACCAGATTAATAGAAGTGTCCTTCCTTGGTTATTAATGAAGCAAAAAAGTGATGCCATAAAAGAATTCATATGAAAAATTTGATTTCCCATAGGATTTGTTGTGAACATAAGCAATCTCATATCAAAGAAAAGTGAATTTGGGCTAGAGTTGAAAATGCATGATTGGCATACCTTCATCGAGGTAAGTCATGTTCTTCTGTATTTACAATATATTTGTAAACTACATGTACTTTTCATTTTATTATGTAATAAAAGAATGACATTATCAGTTTATAATTGTTGCAGTACATGCTACCCCTATCTCTCCCAGAGAACTTTGACAATAACATCAAACAAGTGATATATGATCTTGGAAAATACATGAGGAAAGTAGTGATATCTGTTCAATTTGTTATATATATTTATTATATTCAGGATTTTTTTTTCTTGTTATGTAATATATTATAAAGTTTTGTATTTATATATTTTTGTGTCTTGAATGTCTTGTAGGTAGTTGTCATCTAAAGAGATCTACAAAGAGGATATAAAATATTGGAAGAGAAAGATTCATCATCTAATGTGTGAAATGCAAAGATGTCTACCTTCAACTTTTTTCAATGCACAAGAACACTACCTCATACACCAAGTTGAGGAAATTGAATTGTGTGGACCTATACACATTCGATCAATGTGGATGGTTGAGAGACACTTGAAATTTTTGAAGGCTTTGGTTTGACAAAGAGAACATCCTAAGGGTTCTATGGTGGGGGGATATATGGTATACCATATTATGGTGTACATTACTGAATATCTTCCTAAGCTTGTAGCAAAGATCCATATAGATCGTATTTGGGATCCTGACACTATTAAGAATTTTGAAGGGGAGTACTTGGTGGGGAAAGTTAGATTGAGGAAGTGAGAGGTAACAAATTATAAGATGTTATTGTATTTAAGTAATTAAAAATCTTCAAAATTAATCGGTTGTAAGTCATCTATTTATTTTTTGTACAGCTGCTCGAGAGTGGGATGCAATACATTTGTATTATTACAAACAATCAAGATTGGATGATTGTATGGATTAAACAATGACATCATTTTGGTCGCACATTAACATGGGAAGGTGTGTCTTAATTGTTTAAAGAAGCTCATCATAAAGATTCCAATGTTACGGAAAGGGAAATAGATTTAGCATATGGTTTAAGATATTTTTAGGTACATATAAATTTGCTAATCACTTGTATGTTTATCAAATCACAATGCATTAATTTTTACATGTTTGACATATTATTGTAGGTCAAACACTGCAAGGCTATATTCTGTAATGGTCACAAATTTTGTATCAAAAAATTGGATGACACAAACAAAATTTGTGATTCTGGGATAAGTGTTGATGTTTTGTAGCTTCAGTCGAATAAACACTGAGTCAATACTAGTAAAGATATATATATATATATATATATATATATATATATATATATATATATATATATATCTATGTATGTATGTATGTATGTATGTATGTATGTATGTAAATTAATATAATACTCAAGAGATATTATATATATATATATATATATATATATATATATATATATATATATATATATATAATCATAATTGTCATTATATTAATTACATATTAATGAATAGACATGTCTCATGAAGGGACATGTCTCTTCTTGGCTCATTCTCAATATAAATGCAAGAGATTGTTGCATTTTGAAAACACATACAATGAGATAGTGCTATTACATTTGCAATGATCTTAAAACCTTAACATGGTATCAGAGCCAAGTTGCAAATGTAAGAGAGTAGTTTATTCATGGTGAATGTGTGATTGTCTTAGAAAATATAGTCTCAGTACAAGGACCATATCTCACAAATGCACTGTTGGATTTTCCTAAATTTCAGATATGTTTGTGAAAAACAAATTTAGAAGAATCTCACTGAAGTGAGTGGAAACAAAGTGTATGGTTCAAAAGTTATGATTGAATGTGTACAAGTATATGCAAAGATCTACAAAAGAGTGAGGTTCCTTCTTTAAAAGCCTAACTGCTTGAAGGGAGATCTAATAAGATTGAAGGTTGTGATAGTGTATAGAAACTTTGGATATTCAAGATAGGTCATGTGAATAATTATGGTAATGTTCAAGAATGGTGAAATGAAATACTTGAAATTTATAACAAATAAGTATTCCATGTTTCATTAATGCATATAATTTTTAAGTTTGTAATTCATTTTATACTATTGGTTAGTAAAATCTTATATGCTTCTATTATTGGTATTTTTGGTCGAGATAGTTTAGACAACTATTTCTAATCTCTCTCTAACATACCTTCTGGATGGAAGCACAAGAAAATTGCATTCAAGGGAGAAATAACTTAATGCTTGCAAATGAATTGATGATTAAGACCAAATGCAGAGGAAGACTGACATTTCAAAAGAAGACAAGAATTTGATAAACTTGAGCTTTAGAGGGAGCATATGGTTTAGTCAGCTTGTGACAATCTCGGTCATGTTGATTAAGAGGGAGTTCACTATTTAAGGTGAAACACTTCTGAGGTAAACTTGATATAATTGATTATTAATTATACTAATGAATTATGAATGTTTTTAATGGGCTTTCCCCCTCTGTAAATCATGAGGAAGTGACGACTTCCATATGATTATCACTTGTATTTGCAAAAGTTATTGGAAGGTAGAGATCTTACTATAACTTAAATCATGATATATATTATTTATAATGTTGAAACAAATCATGATGAATTAATGCAACAACTAAGTGTTAGATATCATTAAGTTGACGATCTATGAGTTGTTTGCATAAATATATCTTGTAAAGCAACAACTAAGTGTTAGATGTCATTAAATTGACGGTCTATAAGTTGCTTGTATAGATACATCTTGTAAAATAATAAGTGTTAGATCTCATTAAATTGATATTCTATAAGTTGTTTGCATAGATATATCTTGTAAATAAATAACTAAGTGTTAGATGTCATTGATGGTCTATGATTTGTTTGTATAGATATATGATTGGTATTTAGTGAATATCATGTGTCGATATTTTGTAGGCCAGTACCTTATTGAGTACGTGGTGAATATCATATGTTGATGTTTTGATAGGCCAATACTCAGATTATTTGGTGAATGTCATGTGTTGACATTCTGATAGGCCAATACTCAAGAGCTTGTGGATAGAATCACCGATGGAGGCAATCCACATATTGAGACTATGTTTCTATTGACTACATCTTGAGGATGATGCCTTTATTTCTTACATCATATGATTGATGTTGTCAAGTGTCTTAAGTGTTGATATTGGATTGATTTATCCTCCCTACCTAAGGAGTGTTGATGTTTTGTAGCTTCAGTCGAATAAACATTGAGTCAATACTAGTAAAGATATGTATGTATATATTTAGTATATATGAGATGTATATATATATATATATATATATATATATATATATATATATATATATATTTATTTATATTTATATATTTATATTTATATTTATATTTCTATATAATATAAATATTAGAGAAATATATATATATATATATATATATATATATATATATATATATATATATATATATATATATATATATATATATATATATATATATATATATATATATATATATATATATATATATATATATATATATATATATATGTATGTATGTATGTATGTATGTATGTATGTATGTATGTATGTGTGTATGTATGTATATCTATACATAATCATAACTGTCATTATATTAATGAATAGACATGTCTCATGAAGGGACATGTCTCTTCTTGGCTCATTCTCAATATAAATGCAAGAGATTGTTGCATTTGGAAAACACATGCAATGAGATAGTGTTATTACATTTGCAATGATCCTAAAACCTTAACAATAAGTGCAGCCTTTTAGGTGACTAGTATTTCATCTAGAAATGACTTACATCCTCGAGTGTCTCAAAATTGATACTATGGAATTTTGGATGATATACTTGAGTGTGACTTTAATTCCTTCAGATTAGTTCTCTTTGTTGTCAGATGATACAGGCTATGACTTAATCAAAATGATCCTGATATAACTTTTATTGAACATGACAATGGATTTTTAGTGATTAATACAAGGTGGTTTGAGCTAATTAGGGATGAGCCCCATGTTCTTCCAAGCCAATGTGAGCAGGTATTTTACTCAAAGGTTCCACATAAACCGGGTTGGTCATTTGTTGTTAGACGTAATCCAAGAAGAAGGATGATAAGGTATAATGCAATGGAAGAAGAAGATGTTGAAGAAGTAGAAGATTATGTAGATGATGATCATGATCGATAGTTAGTCAATGATGTTCATGATGCAAATTTTCTTGAAGAAGAAGATGATGATGATGACGATGATATTTCTACTGATCATGATGATGATGATGTTGATTTTGTTGATCATGATGATGCTAATGATGATGATGACAATGACGATGATGATGATGGTGGTGGTGATGATGTCAACAATGAAGATGATCATGGTGATGAGCTGGATAAAGAAGAAGATTAATGACATGAATGAAATGTACAATTATGTTATCAATGCTTAATCTTTTTAATATTGGTTTACTGGTAGAAATATACATTTATGCGATCAATGCTTAATCTAATTAATTTGTGATGTACCTTTTAATGTTGTTAATTCATAAGTGATGCTTATTGTTTTTAATGTACCTACTATGTAATTTTAAGTATATGTATCATGAATTTTTTAGTTAACATAAGATAATTGAATTTCATATGCAGGACCCCAAACACCTTTCATGAGCATGCCACATAGTCTCATGGATCGATAGGTATAAGTCAATACACCCTATAGCTTAATTAATGTCTTTTACCATTTGCAAAATATCTCTCTCATTACCAGCTATCTCTCTCATTTGATGGAGTGCAAGTAGCAAAAATAGGTATTTTTCATATGTGTCTTCCTCGAGTGGGGGGAATATAGGAATGGAAGAAGAAAAAGAGACATTTAGTATGTCTTATTTAGGAAGATCAACTAGAGGTCAAAAGACTAGAAGGAAATTCAATAAATGCATAAAATTTTTCCTTTTTCAAGGGGGGTCATGTTCTTATGATGATGAGAGAAAAGGAGACATCTAGGTGCCCTTTAGGTACCAACATATATAGAAACAATGGGTCCCCAAGGAACTTCCTCCAAGAAACACTGATTTTAGTGTTAAAAGCAAGATATATTGCATAGCACCATAGTCATTACATGGTTTGGGCCTATTTTACATGGATGTCATAAAGGTCTCTTATAAAAAATTTGTCGAATTGATGGAGTATATTGGACCTTTCTATGATTACAAAAGTTGGATGTGGATTGTTCGATATAAAAAAAAACTATGTAGGTATGCACTCTCAACAAATTATATACAATAGAAAGAAAATTAACAAAGTAAAAGAGTGGCTATATACATTGATGGAAGGAAAAATGCTTCAAGGAATATTGTAAGTTTTATAAATAGTACATGACCTGTGTCAACCATTAAGAAACCCAATTGCATATTTGAGGTGCACGAGGGAAATTGTGTATTTGTATGTGCGATAAAATTAATACAGGCAAGGGAAGAGTTTCTTATCGATTACAATTTGAATCACATAGATAAAAATAATTCCACTATCATGGGGGTGGTATGTACTATGAACCATTAAATAATTGAGTTTTTTTGCTAACATTTTTATATTTGAGTTCTTTTTGTAATGTTGAATCTAATCCTTCTAGGAAAGTAAATTCATCCAAAGAAACTACTACAAAAAATCCCTCCAAAACCAGCCACATCTAGAGAGACTCCTCACCATCCACCTCATCTCCATCATCATCTTCTTCCCCGTCCTCTCCAACTTCCACTCCTCTCCCACTCATGCTGATTTTCCCATCTAAAGTCATTTCAAATTCTACATGATATTGAAAATGTTGTTGTAGGTTTTGTAAGTTTAATAATATATATTTTACTCCAAATTTTAAAATTTTACTCAAAGAAGGAAACCTAGAAATTTATGTATTTTAGTAAATAACAAAACTTTGCCTCTTTTGTAATATTTGATTTCAATTTATTAAATTTCTTAGTAATATTAGCCCTTTAATGATAACAATGCTAGAATGATCTTATATTATCTATTTTACATATAATGTGATTTATGTTATAGTTAGTAATATGGCATGATTTAGCTAGTAATATGGTATAGTTAGGTATCATTTTTGCGATGATTTAGCTAAACATTATTTTGAGGTCCATGCCATTTGGTTGTATGTTAAGGATAAAAAAAAAAATTTAACTAAAAATACTAAATTATATTTGAGAGTGATTTCTAATGGATGCATATTTAAAATTTGTTAATCATGTTTCTAATTTTTTAATAATAATATGGAAAAGGTTTAACATTTTAAGCTATTTAGGACATAAAATCAACTGTATCATTTATGTAGGGAATGATTACAATTATTTTGGCTATTTTCAAAATATTTCTATCTTAGGGTTCAAGAAGGTTCCATGTCGTTCTAGTAGAAAATTTGGAAAGCGTTTCTTATTTCTTATTGCATCTAGTAGTTGTGGTCCTTTCATGTCCCTACTCCAATACTTAATATTTTCTATAATTAATTAAACTATTTTGTTAGAGTATTTTATTAATTATTGGTTAAATTTAAATAATAACATAGGACCACAATATGGAGCAACCACATAGAAGGGACAATGATGATCCTCCAAGCACTTCTTCTTCCCAGCAGGTAAACCTCATTGTTATTGTACAAATTAGATAGAAGCAAAATGTTAAATAGTATTTTTTGTTATGTTCTTTTCATCACTTTTTTGGATTAATTTTAATAGTGCTAGTAATATTGTTGTTATAGACAGGTGGTGATCAGAGAAAGGGAAAGGAACCTGGAGTCCCTCAAGAGGACTCCTTTGAAAGTGCCTCCAAAGAATTGGAAAGAAATGTTTCAATTGTCAACTATATACCCTCTAAGATCGATATATTCAAATGCTTTCTAAGAATAATCAACAAATAGGCTCAAAGAAAAAAATTTGCTAAAGGCTTTCATGTAAATATAGAGGCAAAATTACTATAAAATGACATGTTTTTCATTTTTATTGAATTTTGGGGTAAAGAAGATTAATTAGAAATCTAGGTAAGTACCAACCTCCAAAAAAAAGTTATTTATTAGAAAAGGTAAGTTTAGTATTGAAATTTTGATTTGGGGATGACATTATGATTGCAAAGGTGTTGATGATTTTGTATGACCTTATAATATCATATTGGAAAGTTGACTATACAAGTGTATATGAATTAATATAGTGTTTTCATTATGACAATAGAGTCATATGATGTTTTGGAGTCAACGCACTTCATAAGAAGATCAAAAATTGGCTAAGTGTTGAAGACTGGACAGTGTATAGAGTCCCTAAAGATCAAAGCATCAGCGCACATGCATACAATAGAATTATGGTATATGCCCTATAAGTTAAGTTGGTAACATCATATTCATGCTAATTCTAAGAGCGCATGATCAGAAGATTCAGTATGACAAAGTTACAAACAATTGAAGTTACACAGCCAGTGAATGCCAAAGAAGAACAGAGCGAGCTGCCGACTATTGGTATTTTGGTTTGTGATTATATTATCATGTTGTAAAGGCTATGTGCCTATTTTAATTAGGTTTCCAACATGTAATTATGTTTGTTTGTAAACATACTTGATCCAATTCAATTGGAAGCGTTATATATAACAGGTTAAAGGGCCGACCTAGTTATTTGTTTTGTATGCGCATATAAATATGAGATGTGCCGATTGTAATTGGTATGGAATTGGATATAGAGTAAAGATAAGTATATTAGAAGTGTGCAAAGAGTTGATAAGATGTATTAGAGTTTTTCAAGAGGTTAAAGCATCAACACATCAAAGGAATTGATCAAACAAGCAGTGTCAGAGTGATAGTTCATCCAGCAGATATAGTGTGTATCTGAGATCAGAAGGTTGTAGCCTTCACCATTTGAGTAGTGAGCTCTAGGACACTGTGTCCACACCCCTAACAGGGTTTATTGTAAAAAGACTCCTAATAGGGTCTAACCCTTGAAAAGGTCACTGTACTAAATATATTGTAAAGCAACTCCTAACAGGGTTAAGGATCTTCTAGCAAGGATCATAAAACACTAGTATAGAATATTAGTGGGTGTCAATTCCCACCGGGGTTTTTACCTATTTGGGTTTCCCCATAACCATATTGGTGCTATGTGTTTGGTGTTATGTTGATATTCATTTTAGTATTTAAGCATTCAAGTTCAATTTAAAGAATAAAGATAAAAGATAAAATACAATGAACACTGATTCACCCCCCCCCTCTCAATGTTCCCATTCCTAACAATTGGTATTAGAGCTCTGGTCCTCAGCACAGAGGTTTAACCACTTGAGGAGATCATGGACAAAGAAGAAATGAGACATCTGAAAAGAAATCTTGAAGCTACTCTTGAAGACCTAGACAGATCTAAAAGAGAAATTGAAGAACTTAAAGAAAAAGTCAGTGATACTCAAGTAGTCATCAAAAGGCTAATAAAAGATTTGAAAGAATGCTCTACTAGTGAATTAGGGATAATGATCAAGAAGCTGAATGAAGAAAACTCATCCCTGAAAGAACAAGTTGAAGAATTGGATGATAAGTTGACCAACAATCAAGATGTCTATGATGAACAGGTAAAAGAGAACTTTCAACTGAATGAAGAATTGAGACAAGAAAACATGGAAATTTTGGAGCTAAGAAATAGAAAAGAAAGCTTGGAATCTAAATTGAAAGAGGCAAAGAATCATATTGATAAATTGCACATGAGTTCTGATTTGATAGAATCTCAGTTATATGCAAGAAGACTTAAGGGAGATAAGAGTTGCATTGGATACAATGAAGCACAAAACCAGATTGACAACATGCGAGCAAGAATGAAAGCACCAAAAAACACCACTGATGCTAAGGAGACTATAAGTCAATCTAAATATCATATTGAACCATCCAAGAATGAGTGCAAGCCATCAGATTGAACTTGTTATGCATGTAACAAGCATGGACATGTAGCAAGGAACTGTACAAAGGTAAGACCTTTCAATGGTTTCTATTATTCATGTAATAAATTTGGTCATAGAGCTATGAATTGTAAGACAAGTCAGAAGAACAAGACATAGCATAATCATAGAAATCAAAATTAGCCAAATATGAGAATTTATTAGAATGTTACATGTCAGATATGTAACTATAATGGTCACTTAGCAAGACAATGTAAAATGGTGACCCATGTCAATGTGTCAAGAAATATAAGGCCTCCAGTCATTTGTCACACTTGTAACAAGGCTGGACACATCTCAAAGTTTTGTAGATCAAGGACGCAAGGTCAGGAAAGAAATAAGCCTAAAGAACCAGTATCGGATCCCGAAGGAGAATTAAGTTTGTGAAAGCTTCAGATAATGCAAGCATGATTTGGTCAAAAGTAAAGAAGGATAAGGTTGATGAATATGTATTAGATGCATCCATAGTGGACGCACCCTCTATATCAGGATGAATGGCCCTCAGGGTCATAGGAGGAGCTAATTTAGCTCTAGACCCCTGCGTGGCTGGTATACTCACTCTCAGAGTATGCACCTTTGGACTTAACCTTTTGGAGACTAAAAGAATCTATGTGCAAGAGCACATTAGCTGATTGTTTGTAGAATTAAAGATTGAAATTTTCAATAATAGCCTGGTTTACATGGCAAGCATTAATGGAAGAATTTCTACTTTAAAGTACACAAAAGTCTAAATATCTCTCATTGCATTTGAATCTAGAGTGATTGGAGAGCAGAAGAGCCCTAGCATTTAATTGTGAAGGATTGTAGATTGATTCATCAGTGATTAGCAATGCATTTGATCGGTTGCAGAAACCCTAGTTCATCACATCGATTCAGAAGTCTTTGAGATCACTAGGAAAGTGATATACAAGTAAGTAATGGCTACTCCTATTGTATTTGATGTGGCAGAGAAGAAGAGATACATGTTTAAAAGGCATCCTTTTAAATCCACACTAGATGACCTAGAAGGTGCATTCTCCTGCACTCCCATGGGTGTTATGCATGTGGAAGACATTAGGGTATACATATATTGAGAGAGGGAACCAGTAGGATTGGACAGAATAAGAAAACACATGCAGACAATGTTAAAACCTCATAAAACCTTCATTGATGAGTATGCACAGTGGAATAATCATCCTGTAGTGGAATATGCTATGGCATATGAGTTCTATGAGTCAGAATAGATCAAGATCTTACTCAACAGAATACATGATGACCTATTTTGGATAGGTGAAGTACCCATCAAGAGTACAGGAGACCTAATTCATGAGATGACAAGCCTCTCAAGGATAGGTGTCATTCTTCCAGTGGGAAAAGATGTGAGGAAGATTGTTGAACAAACATGCAAATCAAGAAGTGATAGGCACAGAATGACTATAGAGCCTATAGAGAAAAAAGACATCAAATTGATGTCCATGATACTGGGATATAGGTTCCAACACACCAGCAAAGTGAATAGTGTGTCTACGACTACCATTCTAGCAGCAATAAGGTTGGTAAAGGAGAATGGAGATTTTAACATGTGTGAGATCTTTTGTGCATAGCTTATAGACAACATCAAGGCTATCAAGCATGACAAGACTAAGATATTTAGGTTTGGGTCCCTAATAATCTACATGTACTTTCATATTCTTGGAAGGGTGTTTGATTTGTATCTAGAAAAATTTGTTCCCACAATGCCATAGATATCTCTCAAGGCATGCACTGAGAGTACATTGAAGGACTACATGACACTAGAGTTGAAGACATTTAGAGCCAAGATGTAGATGAGATATAGAAACTAGAGAGTATTGTAGAGAAATATAAAGATAGCATTTGTTTCATAGTTGAAACTGATACAACATGCATGGAGGTTGTTGAACCAAGAACAAAGTGGAAGAGCCTATTCTAGAGGCTTATGCTCAATTTCTATTGTCAGCACCTAAGGACCCCAATGAACCTAGGTGGGGAACTTATGCAGAGAAAATAAGAGAAGTAGATGTTGTATTGAACAACGCAGCAACAAAAAGAAAGGTTGCCAAGGTTACTTCAAAAATCTTAAGAATTCATGGAGTATCTCAAGAAGACCTAGACAAAGCAAGGCAAGAGAAAATTGCTATGGGATTGGAGAGCGCAGCTACAACAAAGACAAAATCTGATGACCCAAAGATGAAGAAGGTGAAAGTTGAGAAATCTGATGATCAAAAGGGTAAAACTAATGTTACTCCTCCTGCATCCAAGGATACCATTGACCTTACTACTCCTGAGTATAAGGCAATTCCTAAGATGAAGAAAGAGATTAGCACTAGTCATCCATCCTCACGAGTAACAAGGAATAGGAAGAATACTCAAGCACCTCCTGAAGTAAGATTCAAACCTAGTCTAAGTGTGTTGAGTACAAGGATCATTAATGAAGGTAGGATAGATCAAGTAGGGAAGTTTTATGATAAGTATAGTGAAATAAATAAGTCAGAGATTCACATCATGATTGTCAAGTATATGCTCAAGTTTAAAAAGACAATGCTAGAATTAAAGACTGTGATTCCAGACAATGTGTGGAATATCCTAGAATTCCAAAAGAGACAGGCTATTGAAGAGCATCTAAGAATAAGAGAGAAGATCTTAGATGAGACTCTACCTATATGTGCTCTAGATGAAAGACCTTGTTGTTAGATCTAGTGAAGCCTCACCTTAGAACCAAGACAAGAACTTTGAACATTATGGACAAGAATTATGAGCTAGTTGCAAAAGAAATGGAGAAATCCTTTGAGAAGGTTTTCATGAACAGACACATGTACCTACCCATTGTGCCTATAGCTCAAGTGCCCAAAAAGGTTGAAAAAGAGTCAAAGACCATAAATCTACCATTTATAGGTCCACAGGATTCAACGCATTCAGTGGATGCACCCACAGAGGCAAAAAAGCATGCGCCCATGACAAAAACACAAAAGGATAACACAATTCTCATTGACAATGTTGAGATTGCAATGGCGGCCTCTAATACTGACTTGGATAAATTTGAAGAGGCATTTGTGAGTACTCAAGAGGCTGAGACTCTATGTGGAAACACTCCTCCCAGTCAGCAAGAAGTATTGATTGAGGATGTGACAGAAAAGAAAAGGAAGCAAAAAAACAAAAAGAAAAAGAAGAAAATAAGGAAGAGGAAAATGAAAAAGAACAAGAAAAAGAAAGAGGAGCAATAGAAATAAAGGTAATGGATAGCAATCCTATA
Organism: Chamaecyparis obtusa; assembly: GCA_027943335.1. Classification (NCBI taxonomy): domain Eukaryota; kingdom Viridiplantae; phylum Streptophyta; class Pinopsida; order Cupressales; family Cupressaceae; genus Chamaecyparis; species Chamaecyparis obtusa. The sequence continues at coordinate 157,739 of BSBK01000137.1, read as the reverse complement.
CACTCAGCTTCATTGTTGTCAAGTTTGACACCTGACACAACCAGTTTGGACTCATGGGGAGAAGAAGACCTGATCAAGATCAGTGCCTTAGCCATGGAGAAGGCCAAAGAAATGTTAGGAATGAATGCTAAATATATCCTATGGGGGAGTATTAGCAGTCATTCTATAGCATTTTTTGTTGCATTCATGACTATGATTGTCATTGATGTCAACACAGTGATCTACTAAAGATTAGCAGAGAAGCAGATAGTGTTTGAGTTAGCACACTTGGGATATTGAAGATGAAGCTATGAAATGTTGAGGACTTACTCTTTGATGTGTTATAAGATTGTGGTTAAGAGTGCAAACAATAATTCTTTTATTCATGGAAGTTAAGAGCATTTTGGTGGAAGCAATATTCAGGCAGTGTTCCTGAGTAGTGCTTTGTGGAAATCGGATGATATCCCCTAATCAAGATGGAATCTTGTTTTGCATAGTTAGAGAGTAATTGAAGACATGTTGATAGTGATGTGTTTGATAGTGCAAGATCTAAGGTCGAGCGAGTGAAGAATTATAGTAATTGGAAGCTGACAGTTTTGTGTAATTTTGATGTAACATGTGGAAACTTTTATTTTGTAATTTTGGAATGAAGTGATGAATGTAAGTGAAATTGTGAAAGAGGATATGTGAAGTACTAAGATCTGGTATTGAGATATGAAGAAGGAGTGAGTGCGATTTGGCACAGTCAGAGAAGGAGTATTAGATTGTTGTGGTTAGTAATATTTTGGTATTATTCTATTGAGTAATAAAAAGATCAGTTGGATAGTGAGTTCAGTGATCTTACCCTGAAGTTGTTTGGGCAGTGGGTCCTTCTGTCTTATATAACTCCTAACAAAGTTAGAATCTTTTAACAGGGATTCAAAATCTCCTAACAAGGATTCATATGTACTAAATGTATTTCATAAGACTCCTAATAGAGTCCATCCTTTCAAAAGGAATATTCATATTAGTGCATCTTTTTTGGGCATCATTCCCACTAGGGTTTACTCTTTGATCAAGAGGTTCCCTAGTCAACATATCCTGTGTCATTATGTATGAATATCTTTCTATGGTTGTTGGTTATATTGCTTACATGGTTAAAATCTATTGAAGTTGATAAATGTTATAATTATCAGATAATTGATTCACCCCCCTCTCAGTTGTCTTGGTGGACTTTACTTTCTAACAATTGGTATCAAAGTAGTAGATCCTTGAAAGAAAAGTTTAACAGCTTAAGGAGATCCATGGCGAATTTCAAGAAAGAAAGCCCTAAGTTTGATGGAGTAAATTTTGACAGCTAGAAAGAAAAGATGAAGACACACCTACTTTATTTAGGACTGGGTTATTGATTGATTACAAAGAATTAAAAGACTATCATTGATGAGGATAACATTAAAACATGTACTAATGAGGAAAGAGATCTATTCATGTGTAATATACTTGCTAGAGAAGCACTTTTGTCAGCCCTTCTAGAGAATGAGTACATTTAGGTAAAATACTTGAAAACATCTCATGAAATTTGGTTAGCTTTACACTCTACTTTTGAAGGTGATTAACATGCAAAGAAAGTCAGATTACATAATTGGATATGTGCATTTGAAGATATAAGAATGATGGAAGATGAATCTATTAGAAGCTATATTAGTAGAATGTTAGAGATTGTTGCAGGTATAAAATCATGTGGAGGAACAAAGAGAGAATGAAGTGATATGTAAAATTTTGAGGACATTGACTCCTGCATTTAAGCAGACAACATAGATGATTGAACAAGTCATACCTTGTACTATGAACTTTACAAGAGAGACTCTTCTTGGAAGATTGGAAGTAGCAAAAATGAACCTGACGTTATCAGGAGACTTACTTAGAATGGAGACAACATTCAGTGCTCTTAGTGTTCACCCTACTTTGTCAAGAAGCATAAGTGTGAGCAGAGACTATGCTAGCAGTAGCAGATCTAGAAATGAAGAAGACAGGAAGATTGAAGAAGGTATTGCCTTGCTTTTGAAGAGAGAACCAGACGGTAAGAAACATTTTAAATGTTGAACTTGTCAATAATATGGTCATTTTGCATCTAAATGTCCTAAGAGAGTTAAGAAGTATAGGAGGAACTTTAATCCTAGAAGATCTAAAGAATTTTATTATGCAAATGATGAAGAAATTGAAGCTAGTTTGGAGAAATCTTTGAGTGAAAGTGATACTGAGAATAATGATGATATAGGATTTGTAGCTATTAAAGAAGAAGATCCTGAAACTGAAATTAAGGAAGAAAAGGCTTTAGTTTCTCAAGTAGAAAAGAAAGCTGATTGGATTATAGACAGTGGTTGTTCACATCATATGACTAGAGATATGAAAAAATTCATAAAGTTTAACAATTATGATGGAGGAGTTGTTAGAGTTGGAAACAATGCACCTTGTTTTATTAAAGGTATAGGATCTATTACTCTTGATGGAAAGACTAATACTGATGATGTTTACTTTGTGGATGGTTTGAAACATAATCTTTTGAGTGTTGGATAGTTAGTTGACAAGGGATATCAAGTTTGGTTTACTGAGAAAACTTGTGTGATAAAAGACAAGGATGGAAATTTGATTGGTACTGGATCTAGAACTAGAGGTAATGTATTTCAGTTGAATCCTACTGAGATGACATGTTTGATTATTAAGATTGATGACATGTGGTTATGGCACAGAAGATTTTGTCATATAAACTTTGATAACATTGTGAAAGTGAGCACTACACTTGTAGTAAGAGATTTTCCTAAGATTATGAAGCCTACTAATATGATTTACAAGGAATGTGTGTTAGCTAAACAAAAGAGAAGCTCATTTCCCAGTAAGAAGTTTACAATAGCAGAGAAGTGGGAGATTGTTCATACATACTTGAGCAGTCCTACAAGGACTAGAGGATTCTATGGAGAAAGGTATTTTATGATTCTTGTTGATGATTTTACAAGAATGATGTGGATTGCATTTCTTAAAGAAAAATTTGAAGCATTTGATAAGTTTAAGATCATTAAGAATAAAGTTGAGAATGAATCTGGAATGAAGATTAAATTTTTGAGATTAGATAGAGGTGGAGAATTTACTTCTAGAGAATTTAACATTTTTTGTGAAGTGAATGGTATTAAGAGACAGTTTTCAGCCCCTAGGACACCTAAAAAGAATGGTATTGCAGAAAGGAGAAACAGATCAGTGACTGAAGTAGCAAGAGCTATGTTATTTGAGAATGGCTTAGCAAAGATATTCTGGAGAGAAGTAGTGAACACAATAGTGTATAAAATGAACAAAGTACAAATTAGAGCCGACACAAACATGACACCCTATGAATTATGGTTTGGACATGCACCTACAGTTAAGTATTTTAGAATTTTTGGAAGCAAATGTTATATAAAGAGAGATGATGACATTGGAAAGTTTGATCCTAGAAGTGATGAAGGTATATTTCTTGGATATTATTTGAAGAGAAAAGCTTATAGATGTTACAATAAGAGAACTAAGACTATTTTTGAGAGTGCAAATGTAAAAGCTGATGTAAAGTTCAAAATTTAGGAAAGAATGCTTGATTATGAATCAGATGAAGGAACTCATCCTAGACCCAGCATTGAGAATACTGAATTATTCTATGAAACTGAAAGTGATTTATTGAATGAAAGCCACTATGAAATCATTGAAGAACCAACACCTGAAGTAAGGACTGAGACAATGACACCTAACAAGCATTTATCAAGGAATCACCCTTATGAGAAGATTATTGGAAGCATAGACAGAGGAGTTCAGACTCAAAATAAGGTACAAGAACAATTATGTTTAATTTCTCAAATTGAACCTAAATCTACTGATGAAGCATGTGAAGATGAACATTGGATTAAAGCTATGAAAGAAGAACTAGATCAGATTGAAAAGAACAAGACATGGGAATTGGTGCCTAGACCTAAAGATAAGAATGTTATTGGAACAAAATGGGTATTCAGAAACAAGATGAATGAACAAGGAGAAGTAGTAAGGAACAAAGCAAGATTTTTATGTAAAGGATACTCACAACAAGAAGGAATTGACTATGAAGAAACTTTTGCAGCAGTAGAAAGAATTGAAGAAGTAAGAATGTTTTTGGCTTATGCAGCTTACAAGAAATTTAAAGTGTATTAGATAGATGTGAAGTTAGCATTTTTGAATGGAGAGTTGGAAGAAGAAGTCTACATTGAGCAGCCTAAAGGTTTTCCTTTAACTCAAGAAGGAGACATGGTATGTAAACTGAAGAAAACTTTATATGGACTGAAGCAAGCACCTAGAACTTGGTATGTGAGATTGGATAAGTATTTGTTGAAATTGGGATTTATAAAAGGCACAGTTGATAGTAACCTGTATACAAAAGAAATTGAAAATGGTTTGTTGGTTGTAGTTATTTTTGTTGATGATATTATCTTTGGAGGAGAAGATGAAGCCAGTGATAAATTTGCAAATGAAATGAAGACTAAATTTGAAATGAGTATGATTGGTGAAATGAAATATTTTTTAGGATTATAGATAACATAGAGCAGTGATGGTATCTTTGTCAGTCAGACAAAGTACTTGAATGATTTATTGAAGAGATTTGGAATGGAGAACTGTAAACTAGTTGGAACACCTATGGTAATTGGACATAAATTATCTAGCACAGATGGGACTTCTACAGTGGAATAGAAAAAGTACAGATCTATGACTGGAGGATTGTAGTACTTGACTCATACAAGACTTAATATAGGACATTCAATTGTAATTCTAGCAAGATTTCAATCTAAACCTAGAGAATCACATTATGCATCAATAAAGAGGATACTAAGGTACTTAAGAGGCACAATTGAGTATGGATTGTGTTATGAAAAATCTAATGATTTTACCCTATGTGCATATACAAATGCTGGTTGGGGAGGCAATGTTGATGATAAAAAGAGCACCAGTGGAGGAGCATTTTTCCTGTTGGATTAGGAGAGATAGGGTACTAAGAAGGGAGGGGTGAACCAGTGACCACAAAAACTTTAACTCATTAACCTTTCAGACCTATAACAGTAAACAATAGTACCCTTGTAAAATAACTTGTATCTAATGCATGTATCATTCATCCATTCAACTTGTGAAAGAAAACAACATGAAATCAACAATATAACACTCCCATAACACAAGTATTTTGGTAACGTAGAAACCCTTGTTAGAAGGTAAAAACTACGGTGGGGATGACACCCACAAATTATTCACTACTGCAGATAGAAAAGGTTTGCCTGTTAGGGCTACAAGTGGTGATCACTTCTGGTGATCTTACCCTGTTAGGAGTAACATATTAAATCAGCTAGATCTACCTAGTTATAGGATTTTAACAACACTAATGAAGTGTGCACTCAGTTAAGAGATTTACAAAAGACTGTTAAGTCTACTCTGTTAAGAGATTTAACCAAAACTCTATTACAATTGTTAGAAAGCAATAGGCAACTATCTGCTAATGACAACTTTGATTGTCTGATCTAGATCAATACAGTATTGAATGAATATCACCTTTACTGTGATGAATCTCTACTCTGAACTGCTCGGTTAGCCTGTTCTAATTCTCCCTTAATCTGATTACCTATTTATTTTGTTATGCTCTTTTCTGATTACTGATAAAATTCAAGTTTGGCTAAGGCTTCAAGTGCTTCTTCGCTCATACATTAGTTACATGTTAAAATGACACAAATATATATTTATATAGCATACTGCTTTATGCCGCTTAACAAAATTAGGTTATAATATCTTAGAGAAAACCCTAAGATCTACGATGTACAAAAATAACCTAGATCAAACTATTACATAAGATCTTCATTACATTTAATGAATATCTCCACAATAAATTGTCCTCAATCTTGGTAAAACATTTTTTGATATGTTGTATTCATTTGCATAGAAGAATGTACCATTCTTGATTACTATGTTGTTTCCTATGATCCTCAGTAACACTGTATAAACTACTCAGTAAATATACTACTGATCAGTATCCAATTTTCTCGGTGTTTACTATGCTCAGTAAAATTGTTCGGTGCTCGGTGTAACGACTTAATCGAATGGCTCATGATGCTTCCTTTTACTGACTAAGTTAATGAAGGTGACCGACTGATATCTTTGATAACCTTTGATACTAATGACAATCTTTAATGCTTAATAGAGATAACAATCTCCCCCTTTGGCATTAGTATCAAAACTTGAATGTGTGTGTGTGAAAATTGTACCTAGCTATGGACACAACACTACAGTAAAACATTAGAGGTTAGCAAAAATTTAAATATGCAATGAAATAGAAACTAAGCTAACCAGGTTATTTACTGCCTTCTAGTAGATGCGAGTATGATATTCTTAGATCAGACCAAGATCAGTGACAATGCAACACCTAAACGAAGGATTTGAATGCAGAAGATGGATATGAAATGAATGCAGATTTAATCTATATTTTTGTATTTTCTATGCAATTAGATGAAAAACTGGATATGAATCTAATCTAGATGAAACTGATATGATATGCAATTAATCTAAGAATGATATACTAAATGATATGAATGCTAAAAACAAATGAAAATCTCACAATAGCTTGGATTCGCAAAAGATGGATTCTTCAATCGCAAATTCGCCAGCGTGAGGATGCAATTTTGTGGATGCTTTTAGAAGAGCTGAAACCTTGATTTTATAGAAATCTAGGGCTTGAGGGTGCATGAGAAAAATTCATAAATCACTTTTGATGAACTCAAGTTGATTTTGAGTCAACAAGGAATCAGAATTAGATTAACTCACATAATCATGCAAAAGCAGTGTTTAACTCAAAATAGAGTTTAGTTCACTTTTTCAACTCATCATCAGATGTTGAGTTTCAATTTAAAATTGTTTGTTGATTTCTAGTTGACTATTTTTCTGATTGTGCATGATTTAATTATAAATTAATTTAATAAATAAAGTGATTTATTCTCAACTTAACTGATTTTTGAATTAAAACAATTGATTTATGGGTTAATCAATTATTAAATCAAACTTTATTCAAAAACTATATTATTAAAGATTGACAATTGACTTTAATTAATTAAATAAGAATTTAATCAATTAGTCATAAGATTTTTGATGTATTGTCAAAATTAAATAATACAATTAGGAATAAATAGAATTAAATTTAATTAAATGTGATTAAATAATTAAGTGGCAGAATTAAATCTGATTAATTAAATATTCAAAATATTCAATTAATCAAACTTTAGGATAAATATGATTTATCACCAAATAATTATTAAATCAAAGATAATTAGGATAAATAGGAATATTGCTAGGAATATTCCCTGATGCAGAATTTAGGATAATCAATTAGGATTCGATAATGTGTAGATGTGCCTTAGGTTAGGACTTTGATGTCAATTTCATTTGATTTGAAGATGTAGGAGGTTAATGAACCTATAGCCCATTTTTGGGGTATTACATTTTGCCCCAGTTTGAATCATTGTGCGAAGCACAGTGGTTCAAATATAGTCTGTGTATGATACTGAAACTGATTTGAAAGATGAACCGATTCCAAGATAGAAACTGATTGAAAGATTTGAAGATGTTAGGTCCTGATTAACCAAAGATAATGTTAACTATAGCAATGATGAACCGATGATTACAAAAAAGTGTCAAAATGCCTGATTCTAACCTTATGATTGCGAAGAAGTGAGTGACCGATCCCAGACCTAATTGTCCAAAAGAATCATAGTGGTATCACATCCTGAACCCATTAGTTATGAAGAACCAAGGAAATAACACTAATGAGTTGATGGTTACAAAAAGCTGATACAATTTACAAGATTATGGGAATACCAAATTGATATGGATCTTAATGAATCTGATATGCCCCGAGCGATGATAGATTTTCCCCAAGTGACGAGGACTTTTGATGAATCAGCAACTACACGTGGTTGTTGTCTTGATTACTGAAAAAGGATTTGATTTAAAGATTTAGATTGATGTGCAATACCATGCCCCTTCGGGATTAAAATTGAAGTCTCACAAGAAAAGTAAGCGTTGAATTGTTTAGAAGCATGTTAATTGATTTGAGAAGTGATTGTGCATGTTTGAGAATGCATTCTGCATCATTTGGAGGTCTTGGAGACCAAGTTTGACTAGGTTTGACCATGAGTTGACCATGGGTGACCAATATGAAATTTTGATAGTTTCATGTAAGAGAATCAGTTAAGTTGAATGCTGGATTTCTATGATGATTAGGTCGATTATGCAAGCAGTCAGCCATCCTGGGTCCGAAAATTTTAAATCATGATTTTGACATAGTAAATGATCTCAGATTTCAATTTTGATCCCAAAAATAGGTTCAAAACATCAAAATTAGCCAAGGGTGCAATTTTTGTGAAAAACGAAGCACTTTTGAAAATTAGGTCAAAAGCTATATAAAGGCCAAAAGGGTCATTTTCAATTCATTATTCATTTTTGACTTTTGAAACCTTATGGAGCCCTCTGAGTAAGAAAATGGCCAAGATGAAGGTACCTATCACTTCCCACCGATTTGAGCACAGCCGGAGACATCAGTGACCTCCACAGTATGGACATCTGGTAAGTGGACCTCTGTGCCTCTTTGAAAATTTCATTTTTTGCAAGTTTGTAGCATGTTTAGGTCATTTTTCATATGTTTTTAATTTTCAATTCTCGCATGCATGAAAGCTCATATGAGTGTCCTTTGTGACTCGTACGATTTTCCAATTTCATTTCCTTTGTCATTTGAGAACCCCCCAAAACTCATATGAGAGGGACCCAAGAATCGTACAACATTTCATTGAGTCCCTCCTTTGTCGTACGAGAAGACTTAGAAACTTGTATGACCATGGTTTGTTGTATGATACCTTACCGAAACTCATACAAGTTTTGGTGCCAATTTGAATTGTCGTATGAGAAACAGCGAGCCAAAAACACCTTTTTAGGTCAAATTTCTTGATTTTTTGATTTCTTAGACTGATTGTTGAGCATTTAATGCACCTTCTGAGATAGTGAACTTTCTAATTTATGTACTTGTAGCCTATTTTTCAACCAAATTACTGATAGGGTTCCCTGTTTCTATGTTGTGTAGGTCATCTATCCTAATGTTGATGTTCACATCTCACATCCTATGACTCAGAGACTCTATGTTTCACTACCTAACCCTATGAGGGTACATCTCACTTCTTGTGGGTTCGAGTATCTAATTCGGTTGCCTGACATTAGGGTTAACCATGGACTTTTGATGGCATTGATAGAGTGGTTTCATTCAGAGACCCAGACTTTCCACCTACCTACTAGAGAGATTACTGTTACACCAGAGGACGTGTACAAGCTATTGCACATACCATTCCATGGTCCTCATCCTGATTATGTGAGTTCAGGGAACTCTTTATTACTTGCCTTCCGTAGATTGTTTGGAGATGATACCCATAGACTAGAGTGTATTATAGCAGGCATGATAAGAGGTATCATCATGTCTGACCATCAGTAGAACGGTCTATTGATGGGTTGGGGTCAGTGCATGCTAGCACATATGTTCTCTAAGATACATAAGATCATGTATCAGGAGAGCAAGTCATTTGCTTCCGGTGCATTAGTTCTACAGATATGGGCCTAGGAGCATATCCTAGTATTGAGACCGGTGTGTCAAACACAGCACTAGGATCAGGAGCCTATGATATATGTTTACTCTGGATATGTTACACAGGTGCACATGGGACACATAGAGTACTGGAGGTAGTGTTTTGATGATATGACCTTTGTAGTTTGGAGACTGTACTTTCTTATAGAGTTCTAGCCTACTACGAGGGAGAAGTTTAGTTATTTCTATCAGAGTCATGTACTGATTGGATGGTCTACCACAGTTTTGGAGCACTTCCTTATCACTAGAGTTGGAGGCAGTATGGCATCATTCAAGATGCACCATAGGAGCATGCAGCTTATGCATAGATTCTAAGAGAGCTTGGATTAGGATGGGGCCCTTGGTTATCATATGCTCATTGTACACAAGAGTACAGTGGTATTGTCGGTAGGGATTGGGATTATCAAGTAGATATTCTGGATGCTGGGGTTACAAATGGTTTCATTGCATGGCTTACAAAGCATCCCATATACAAGTTTTCATATTCAACAGAGTTGACACCTTCCATGGAGGAGGCTATGGATGTTATAGGCACTTTGATGGGTTGAGGACAGAGATGTACACAGGTACAGATGCCCTAGCCTACACCTTTGAGACCAAGAGTAGTATTTAAACCTCCACAGAGACCATTTGGATAGATGAGACCATTAGGGCACATGAGGCCACCACCACATCCCACTAGTTCTTCAGCAGGCAGGCCTGTAGTATTACAGAGGAGATCAACTAGAGGAGAGAGTGGCACTTTAGGCAATGTCAGGAGTGCAGATAATGTACTTGGTGCAAAGAAGGATGTAGGTGTCAGCCCAGATCCTTTATAGGGTGATACCAGTTTTGATCTTGGTGCTAAGGTTAGATGTCGTAAGGTGCAAAGAGAAGAGACTACTAAGCAGCCAGCTGGGGACACTGATATGCCTAAAGCTAATGTAGATCCTAGTGTACCACATACTTCTAAGGAGGTTATTAGATGGCTCAGATTAAAGGTTAGGGACTTGAAGGTATGGAGTGCTCACTGGGAGGAGTGATTTCTAGAGGTTGACAGATAGTTTTCTAAGCTCCAAGAGGAGAACAGGATACAGATAGAGGTGACCCATCAGACCTCTTGAGTTGCGTACTATGTTTCTGCTTATTATGTTGTTGTTCCTATTTCTCAGAGAGTTCCTACTTACTTCAAGTATATGATAGCAGTAGAGGGAGCTAGGGCATCCCAAGTAGAGACAGTACCAGATGCACCATCGCCACCTCCACCAGATGTAGAGGATCAAGCAGACAACTGATCTATCTTGATATATTTTTGATATTTTTTCTCTTTTTTTGTCCATAGATATACTATTCTGACTTTTGATAGCTCACATGAGCTCATTCCTTTGTACACTGTGCCAGTAGTGCACCCTTGACTAGTTCCGAGTTATATGATATATATCAGATCAAGATTTTGGTTATGACTTCATGTGTACTTGCCATGTTTTGATTTATGATGATATCATGTGATGTTTATGCTATGAGTAGTGTAGAATGTATGTATGGATTTATGCAATGCAATGATTTCTTTCAAATGTATGGATGTTATGCAAATGTAATTGATTATGGAAAGATGTATGTATGATTTATGCACATCTATGCAATGTAATGAAATGATTATGATGAGATGGAATGGAAATGCAATGATACACATGATATGTTTTGCAGGTATTGATGAAGACAAGTACACAGTCTTATGTCAAAAAGGATGTTTAACCCAGGAGGGTAACTGCTTGTGGTTCTATGAAGAGACCTTCATGTTAGGTTTCAGCTCTTGTTAGATGTGAAGATACAATTGAAGAATCATTTAAGAATTAAAGTTTATTTAGCCATTTTGAAATCAAGCAAACATGCAAAATGCAAAGAGACATGCAGAATCAAATGCAACCTAAGACCTAGGACCTAGTCACTAATCATGTGTTGATTGTTTTCATCATTGAATTTTTAGGTAACCAAATAAATCAATACAATGTCCACTAGTTAGGAAACCATAGACATATGAATATCGATTTGTATGTGCAAGAATCAATACAACACCCACTAGTTAGAGAACCATGGACATATGAATATTGATTTTATTTCAGAATGTTGGATTAGATATAAGCACCAAGGCACAAGCACTAGAATGACCTAAATATCATGTCCATTTTGATATAGCAATTTGTATAAGCATCAGAACATAGACGTTGTGATGACTAGAATACGCCTTGCTCTACAAACACATCAAACAGTCGAGAGATCATTCTAAATCCAATGTGAATTACCCATAGTGACCCTTTATCGTTCACCTCCTTAGGCAAGATCCCATTTCATAGTAGGAGAAAGAACTCACTCAAAAAGACAATAGTTAGATCAAACTTCCTTGAATTTTCCAAGTATCAATTGTTGAGGTACTCATGGCCATCCAATACAAGATGGAGACTCTTACAGACGGACACCATTTCAATCCAGAATTTCCAAAGTTGTTAGATGTTCACATACAAGAAAAAGACAAAGAAAAGATTATGCCCCCTAGTCATCACTCTCTAAATCCTATAAAGGACATCATTGAAGAGTTCGAAGAGACACAATATGCAAAAATGTCAATGCAAATCAATAAGCATACAAGGAGATAAAAGCATGAAGAAGCATAGATTGTTTTTAGTTTGTATTGATGTTTGATTGCGTTGTTGTAGATGAAAAATCCTTTCTGGCGAGGAGACTGACTGACTGACTCAGTTGAAGCTTCAAAGTGTACACACTAAAATATGCACTTCTATGAACCATTGCATGCAAGGTTGCTCAAGAATGAGGCCTCACAAAGTGGCTCATAGCTCTCTATGCATGGAGTTGCAAGGGACTATGATGTGTTTGCTCTCAGCTAGAGCTACAAGCTTGTGACCTTGCTAGTCAACCATACAATGAGAGATTCACAATGAAGACAAGGGCAACAATGCCAATATCTCCAAGAATCCAATATGAAATGCAATGCAAGCTATATGAGAATGCAATCTAAGCTATGGAAATGAAAGTACAAACTAAGCTATAAAAGGAAATAGCAATGGATTTCAATGCCTCCTATTTAAACTATGTGAGCTTATTCTATTGCATAAAAGGAAATCTAATCTATGATGCCATGAATGTAACTATGAAAGCAAAACTATTATGAAATGCAACTAAAATGTCAAGGCTTCAAAGCTTGAGTGTCTTCAAAGAGAGCTCCAAAACTTGCAGCATAACAATAGCATAAAATATGAATATGCATAAAAGAGAATGGATATGCAAATGAGGGAGAGAGCTCTCCTTTTATAAGAAATGAGGTGAAATGGACCATGGAGATTAAGAGGCAAAAGGTCTTAATCAGCGGTGGAGCTTGAAAGAGGAGCAATCCATGTGCACAAGCATCCTCCAATGAGAGTGAAGTGTTGACTTTTGAGCCTCATGTGAGACAAAAAGTGCTTTTCTCCTTTTTTATAAAATAGGAATAATGCTTTATTTGTGCAACTTAGGATAAGAGGAAAAGTGGGGGCTTTTTATTTAATTGAAAGGGGAGGAAATATTCCTTTTAATCAAATAAAGACTTACGATAAATGGTTAGCCCAAGGATAAAAATCCAATATATGATCGAAATTAAGACTTGATCAAGAAATTGATATTGTTGAAAATATTGATTATTGATAAAAATGATTCAGGATTGATAAATTGAATAAATGGGGCCCAAAGTCTAGGCGACCATTTTAGGGTGCATACATTTGCCCCTCTTTGACTAATGTGTGATCGATTTGGGAACACATGTAGTCAAAGAATGAAGTTGAAATGTGAGATCGATTTGGGATCACAAAACAACTCAGATATGAGGTCGATTCGGGATCACATCTGGACAAACATAAACAAAAGCTTAGACCAACACCGTCGCTGCTAGGTGCAAATCAAGCTTTAGACAAAACTATCACCGTCGCTGCTAGGCAATAATCAATGTCTAAAAAATGGGAGATAAGAATCTCAAGTTTTGAGCAAAAGCTCACAAAAGATGTTTGAATCAAGAACATCAAGAAATCAAGGATGAGAATCCCATAGGTACTGCCCCCTCGGAATCAAAATCGAAATCAGGTAGAGGAGAGACAGAAAATTGATAAAGATTTGACCAAATCATAATGAAATCATAATCGAATGTAAATGATAACAGGATAACCATTAGGTAATGAAACATGCCCCAGCGATGAGCTAGAAGAAAAGAGATAGGGCGAATGAAAGACTAGAAAATTGAGAGACATGAAAAGGAAGAAATTCCACCGAAAATCAAATTATGCCTCAAAAGGTCAGTCAACTGCTCAGAAGAAGGAAAAAAATTTTGAAATGCGACTCGGATTTCGATTTCGAGTCCGAAAATGGATAGAAAATGATGTGATATGAAAGACTAGAAATGAAAGATATGATCAAGAAGAATTAGAAGATGAACACAGTTGACCGACTAGTCCGTAAATGATGAAAAGGAGCGCTCTCTCCGTATGCAAAATGCAACACTAGACTAACATGAACCTAAAAAATGCAAGCTACTATGAAAGTGGTTGACTTGCAAGGTCACAACGCTTATAGACATCTAATTATCATCATCGAGCATTATTAGTAGCGTCGTAAGATCATACAATGCACACTAGCATAACTATGTGGATATGAATATGATCTTTATCAGATAGAAATGTGGAAATCTCACCTAGGCATCAAAAGACATATAGGTCAAGATGACTAGTGCAGTGAGATCACCTAAATTTGATATGGCGAGATTATGCTTGTATCAAGACACATGAAAGTCAGGATAGCTAGAAGCATGCACTCGCAAAACAGTCAAGGATAATACCTTGTCAATCCATAAATGTCAAGTAAGACCAGCATAAATGCTCATGACAGTTAGGATCAACAAAATATACCCACAAGCAGATAAAGAAAGAAAACATGTTCTCATACCCTCAGTCTTCTAGCTATGCATCATCGAAAACTTCTCAGGGAGAGACCACTCATCAAAGAAATCCTCATAGACAGCACACAAAAAAATAAAGTCAACATATCTCAACGAGTTGATTGTTTAAGTGTGTGTGTGTTGGTCAGAGAGTCAAATTCTGAGTATCATATCTGTAAATGAGAAATATCGCGTCCTACGAGACTGTTTGGGTAAGACACCTGATAAGTGTTAAGAAACACTCGACGCAAGGGTAGTGTTGAAAAACACTATTTGGGGTGGTGTTGAAAAACACTTGTTGTGAAATGCCCCGAGAGACAAACATTTCTAAAAGACCAATGCTAACAGTCATGCCCCCTAGACAAAGACAAAGACCAATTCCAGACTAGGCCAAATAAGGTCAAGACATGATGGGAAGTGGCTAAGTGTCAAGGACGCATGCTAACAAATAGGGGTGCAAAGGCCTCAAGTAGCGCCTATTTCCAGGTTTTCACCACTTGGATTCTTTTTTCATTTTTTTCAATTTTTTTTGGATTTTTGCTACCAAGGCACCTATTGCTAGGTTTTCAACAAGGCACTTTTTCTTTTTTTTTTTATTTTTTTTTTTTTGGATTTTTTTGATTTTTTTGTATTTTTTCAGGACATTTTATGCTTTTTAGGATTTTTGAATATATAATTTTTTTGGTGAAACATCAAAGCGTCTATTGCTAAGATTTCACTAGGATGCTCTCTTTTTTTCAGGACATTTTATGATTTATAGAATTTTTGACAATATATCATTTTTTTTGGAATGTTTTTCAGGACCATATATGAATTTTTTTGGTATTTTTTCAGGATCAATAAAATATATACAAAGGATGCCCCCAGACAGAAATGGGCATTAAACTCATGAGCAAAATCACATCGTGCAGTCCCAATATCTAGCAATGTGAGGGACAAGATGGATGAGCAAGCTGGTGGAGACAAGGAGAATGAAAGCGAACGGAGGGAAGAAATCCTCAAGGTCAAACTCTTCAAGAATACCCAAGCTAGGGAAAAAAAATTGTCATGTAAAGCACATTTGGACAAGCAAGGAAAGCCAGCATAGGATAAGCCTCAAAAGCGTAATGCAAAAGAAGGAAAGGATGCAGTCCAAAGGAGTAGACATGTCAAGAGGTTTCATAGCATCACATTTTTACTTTTTTGTTTAGATCAAGATGAAAGGGGAAAAGGATAGCGAAAGGCTAGAATGAATGGAGGAAAATGAAGATGAAGGCTAGACATGAATGGAATGAAAGCAAGATCATCATAAGATAGCTCACAAAATAGCCAAATGTTCATGTATAGATCAACATTGTCAAGATCAAAGAGAGAAGATGGAATGAATGAAATATGTAGAAGAACTACGCATGACGCCTGATTGCCAGGTTTTCATCATGGTACTTATCCAAGGTGCCACAAGGGAGTGGTTTTCACCATAGGATGAATTTATTTCTCTTTACTTTTGCTACCAAGGTGCCTGTTTCCAGGTTTTCAACATGGCACATTTTCAATTTTTTTCATTTTTTCTTTTTTTTTTAATTTTATAATTTTTTGAATTTTCTTTTTTTTAAAAAAAATTTCTATTTTTTGGAAGAAGGCAAGCTTTTTAGATAATGCTCCTTGAAAGGATAAACCATGATATGTCAAGGATCCAAAATGATATGCTCAAAGATGCTGATAGGGAAAGGAAAACGCATGAGGAATAGGCAAATGAGGAAAAAAATGATAGAAGGTAGAAGGATAATGAATGGAAGGAATGTGAAAAGGTAGATGGGAAGAAAGGCAAGATCAACGTTAATACACACCTTGAAGGGTGATGGGAAAAATGGAGGAAACGTAAACCATATTCTAGTCCAAGTGCAAACCATATTCTGGTTCATTATTGCTATGTGACTCCTCGAAAAGAGGATTGGTGTGCTTGTTATAATTCTCAAATGTGAATGGAGGAATACGAGAGGGAATATGAAAAATGTTTAGTAGAGGTTGTGGTTCAGGCGTATGGAATGGAAGAATGTTTTTGGAAAAAGATGAAGTGGAAGCCTTTGGAAGCTTGAATGTCAATTTCACTTTTTGCTCAGCATGAGACTTTTTCAAGAGAGACTTTGGAATCCATATAGCTTTAAGCTTTTCATTTCCTTTTGATAATTTAGAGAGAATATCTTCAATGATGGGTTTTGGAACCCATACTTGTCTTGTAGTTTTCTTCTTAGATATCTCTTTTGACTTTATGCCCCCATGTTGATTAGAGGGGACATGGTGATCTTCTTTTTTTGATGGATTCTTGTATTGCTTCTTTTTCTTGTATTGAACATTCAAGTTACTTCCAAAAGAATTGGGACTTGTGGAAGAAGGAAAATACGACTGGTTTAGATGGGTGGATGGGTGAAAAGGATTCAAGGGTATGTATCTATGTTGATCTTGAGGAAAGATAGGAGATGGAGGGACGTAAGGACCCAAAATGGATGATGAATTAGAATAATTAGGAGGGGAAAGTGAAGGGACATAAGGACCCAAAATGGAAGGAAGACGTGAAGCCCTTAGTATTGGCGGAGGAGGTCCAAGGATGGAAGTGGAAGATGCAAAAGGATAATCAATAAGTTCATTAGCATCTATATGACAACCAAGGACATTAGGATCTTTAGAGTGAGCATTAGGATTTACAATAGGATCATGAACATCTTGAATAGGAGCAACTTCTTTGATAGGATTGTTCGTAGCTTGCCAAGATTTAGGAAGAGTAGAAAGCGGAAGTGAACATGGAGTGGTAGAACAAGAAGATGGAATACTTTGATCTTGACAAGGATCTTTGGATAGCATAAGCGCATCATTTTTTTCTTGATTTTCAATAGGCTTAACATCAAAAGTAACAACACCATTTTTAATAACCTTAATGGAGGTATCATCTTTGAAAAATGCAAGTGTAGTAAGGTTATTTTGATTATCAATAAGCTCAACGGTGTAAGTAGTAGCTTGATCTTGCTTAGGAGATGGTGGAATGAATGCAGAAGAGCGTAGAGGATCAAAAGAACCATGCAATGGAGGAGAGACATGATGAAAAGGATTGGATGACATGGAGGGTTCTTGATCTTGATCTTTTTTTATGTTCTTTTCTTTATCATTTTTAGAGTCTTCTTGACATGGAGCCACTTCTAAGGACAAGGAAGTAGGTTGGATTTGTATGGAAGACTTTGGAAGAGATGGCGAAGGACTAGCTGAAATAGGCATTATAGCGCATGAAGGCTTAGGCTCTTTAGGTTTAGTATTATTGAAAGTATTTGCAGTCAAGTGAAGGTTATCTTGAGTATCTTTAAGAGGTGGCCCTTGAAGATAACTATACGGAACCGCATGGAAAGCATTAGGATCTTTGTTGGATGAAGGATTTGTGAAAGATTTGGATGACTCAGAAGCTTTAGGGAGTGTGTGGGTATTGGAGGAAGTGGCAGATGGAAGGGGACCATCACAAGACAAAGGTTCAGCATTAACATGATCTTGCTGGAGAGTGTAATCTTTATTTTCAGCATGAGAGTTTTTAGACAAGACATGCTCATAGTATCTTCGTTTATAATCAGCACGGAAAGCTTTCTCTTCCTCAATAGAAGTAGATGTATCATATTGTTCACAACAAATATCATAATTTCTCTCAAAATCAGAATCATATGGATCACCATCACAATCTATCCAATAGGATGACCCTTTAGTAAGCCTAAGCACACGACGAGGAGGACTCTTAGGAATAGAGTTGTCATAAGTATTGCTACATTGTCCATCATCATAGTCATCATAGTCATCATAGTCATCAAAGGTAGGTGTGTCACTCTTTATGGAAGAGACATCACAAGGACTATCATGTTGCTCTTTATGGTATGTCTTCTGAAGAGAACTAAGACTCTTGGGAGAAGTAGAAGAAGAATGAGATCTTGAAGAAGAGGAAAATGAAGACCTAGTGGAAGAAGAATACTTGGATAATGAGGAATTCGAATGATGTTTAGAAGAGTCATGATAAGATTTGAAACATGAAGAATGTGAATAGTGTTTAGAAGAATCATGATAAGACTTAGAAGATGAAGAATGAGAATGATGTCTAGAAGAGTCATGATAAGACTTGGAAGGTGAAGAAGAATGAGAAGATTTAGATGATGAAGAATGTTTGGAAGAAGAAGATCGTGATATGATCATGTTTATGATTCTAGCAAAGGCATCTGATTTAATCATCTTTTCTTTTATTTTTGCTATAAATTCATCACTCATGAGAATTTTGGAGGAACAACACTTTTCGAATATGTCAATGAGCTCAAGATCATCTATTCTTAATAAAGGTTCCAAAGCTAGATATTCAAGATTCATGGTTGTAGAAGAGAAGTAATCAAGCATGGAAGAAATGAATAGAAGAGATGAATATAAGAGTGTAGACTAGATAATAAGAGGAAAGAATCAAGAAGAAGAAGAAGAATTTCCCATGGGAGTAGAAGACTTTAGAAGAACATGGGAAATGGAGAAGAAAGAAGAAGACTAAGAGCCATCTTGTGCAATTGATACCATAACGTTCATTGAGATGTTGAGCAACATGACAACACCTAGGATCTAAGATCTGGACTGACCAAGGAAGACTGAAAATAGAAGACCCTTGGTGATAAGATGACCTCACAAAATGTCAACACCAAACTAAGATAATCAAAGTTCTCTATTGTCCAAAGAGAAATGAAAAGATAGAAGCAGGGGCTTTACCAACACTGTCAAAGAGGTGCTTCAAATCAAAGGGTGACTACCCTTGCACTTTTGAACCAGGAGGTTGGGCTAGGCCAAAATATAATTGAAATTGAGATTAAATGAAAATTATTTGGACAATAAGAGTACGAGAATTTCCCAAGAATGTAGCTCACAATTTTAGAGATTAACTTTCTCACCAAGAACAACCTTCTAATGTGATATTTCTCTTTGGCTATTGTGATACTGATGTTGATCTTGACCAATTTGTGCAAAATTTTGATTTTTTTAAGGTCTGATTTTGGATTTTCTGAATGTTAGGGTGAAAATGTCTGATGTCAATCACAAATTTAATAGCATTTGGACAGGTTTGCAAACAGTAGAGGATCAAACATGTCTTCAAACACTTGAAACAAGGGCAAAAGCAACCTTGCCAAGACAAGCACTTGTGATATCAAAATTGAAAAAGCACCCTATGAATGCTACCGATCATTTGTATGTAAGAACGTTTACACTGGTTTAGCACATTTGAGAACACTTCAAGCAATACCTTCCTACAAGACAAGGCTCAATACTTACCAACTTAGCCCACAACTTGATGCCCCCTTGCCTCACACCAAGTGGTTTCCCACAAGAGATATTGGCTTTGTCATGGAAGTGTCAAACAACACAACCAAAGGGGCACATATGGTGAGTATCTTAAGGTGATCCGGGTAAACCACTTGGATCAATCCTTGCACTAAGAAGATAAGCGGCTAAAATAAGGTGGCTTCTATCTAATGGTTCTTAATAAGGGTTTCCGTTCACAACACCCCTCTTGCTCCTCGTAAAGGACTAGGACCTCGCGGCCTCAAGAGTACCTTAAGCATTCTTGCTCAATGTTTTCCTCATGGTCACAATCCCACAAGTACTTACATCAAGCGAAGACAAGTGTTATGTCTACCAAGGTTTTGTGTCCTCGATAGCCTTGAGATTATAGTGAGTTGGAATCACTCGCCACCAAGGAAAATGATGACAAGGTTGTCCCACTTGAGTCGTTCCTCTTGATTGCTCAAGAGCAGGCCCGCTAAAAGATTTTTATACTAAACAAAAAGTGGATTAACTCTTGAGGTTCAAGGTTTTTGGTTCACCACAAGGGTGAAGAGCATACTTCCCTATCTCAAGAATCTCTCCCAAACACACCAAGCAAATATTCAATTACCCCCTTGCTTTCAAAATTCCAAGATGGGTCAAGATTTTTGTTTCACCACAAGGGTGAAGAGCATACTCTCCTACCACCTCAAAATTCCTACAACAAGGTATTAAGATGCCTAATACAATTAGTGAATGCCACACTTGAAAGGAAAGCAAATAAATAAGCAAGAACTTTTTTTTTATTTTTATGCTTGGGCAGCCCTACAAAAACCATTAGTAGCCCTCTTTGACATGCATTCTTTTGACAAATTTCAAGTAATGAGAGCACCTACAACCACAACTTGTTAGACCAACAAGAGTTAGGAGAATCAAAATTCAAAATCTACCAATGATTAGTACATAAAAATTAGATAATCTACAAAAATATCTAATCAAATGATAAAATCTGAAAATGAAACCATCATGGTTGGATTAGGCTCGGAAAGACCTTTCCAACGATATATCACACTTAAACTTTTGATACCATTTGTGAAAATCTCAAAAAAATGGGCACCCATTTTCCAGAGGCACGGATTTGAAAACGCTGGAATTTTCAAAAAATTTCAAAAAGATAGCTAAGAACCCGAAACTTGCAAGATACAAAATAGTTCACTATTAGATCAGGCGATATACCTCAGACTTCACCAGTATCGCGCGATACTTCTTCCTATATCCAGGCGATACTTCCCCAGTCGAGCGATACTTCGCACGATGCCAGGCGATACTTCGCCCGATGCCAGGCGATAGACTTCAATATAGGCGTGCGATACTTTTTTCGAGCGAACTATCGCGCCAAGACAGGAAGTATATCGCGCGATATTTCTGAGAAGTGTCGCGCGATAATCTGAGACAGAAAACCAGAGACGCAGATTTTTCTGAAAATTAATCCGAAAATGACGAAAAATGAAAAATTAAAGGGACAAAGCTAATCTACTCTGCCCCACGGTGGGCGCCAGAAATGTACACACTAAAATATGCACTTCTATGAACCATTGCATGCAAGGTTGCTCAAGAATGAGGCCTCACAAAGCGGCTCATAGCTCTCTATGCATGGAGTTGCAAGGGACTATGATGTGTTTGCTCTCAGCTAGAGCTACAAGCTTGTGACCTTGCTAGTCAACCATACAATGAGAGATTCACAATGAAGACAAGGGCAACAATGCCAATATCTCCAAGAATCCAATATGAAATGCAATGCAAGCTATATGAGAATGCAATCTAAGCTATGGAAATGAAAGTACAAACTAAGCTATAAAAGGAAATAGCAATGGATTTCAATGCCTCCTATTTAAACTATGTGAGCTTATTCTATTGCATAAAAGGAAATCTAATCTATGATGCCATGAATGTAACTATGAAAGCAAAACTATTATGAAATGCAACTAAAATGTCAAGGCTTCAAAGCTTGAGTGTCTTCAAAGAGAGCTCCAAAACCTGCAGCATAACAATAGCATAAAATATGAATATGCATAAAAGAGAATGGATATGCAAATGAGGGAGAGAGCTCTCCTTTTATAAGAAATGAGGTGAAATGGACCATGGAGATTAAGAGGCAAAAGGTCTTAATCGGCGGTGGAGCTTGAAAGAGGAGCAATCCATGTGCACAAGCATCCTCCAATGAGAGTGAAGTGTTGACTTTTGAGCCTCATGTGAGACAAAAAGTGCTTTTCTCCTTTTTTATAAAATAGGAATAATGCTTTATTTGTGCAACTTAGGATAAGAGGAAAAGTGGGGGCTTTTTATTTAATTGAAAGGGGAGGAAATATTCCTTTTAATCAAATAAAGACTTAGGATAAATGGTTAGCCCAAGGATAAAAATCTAATATATGATCGAAATTAAGACTTGATCAAGAAATTGATATTGTTGAAAATATTGATTATTGATAAAAATGATTCAGGATTGATAAATTGAATAAATGGGGCCCAAAGTCTAGGCGACCATTTTAGGGTGCATACACAAAGGACTCTGATTGGATATGACACATCTAAAGTATACTGGCGACCATAGGATATGGCATTGATTGCCCCCAAGTTTGAAATATTGATAGGATATAGATGCTTTTGCCAATGGTGTACAGACCGACTTATTGAAAATAGGAAAGCAGAAACAAACCAGGAGATATGTACAAACTAATGCAAGACTGAAAGCTCGGAAAGACCAAGATTGCACTGATAGATGAAGCATTTTGAACAAGTGGCACCAGTTTGCTAGGTTTTCACCATCTTGGCAGAGATTCTATTTTTGCTACCAAGGCACCTGTTTCCAAGTTTTCACCAAGGCACTTTTTCTTTTTCTCATTTTTTTGTATTTTTATCTTTTCCATTTTTTTATACTTTTGATATTTTTAAATTTTTTTGTGAATCATCAAGGCACCTATTTGCTAGTTTTTCACCAAGATGTTCATTTTTTAGGACTTTTTCAGATTTTTAAGATTTTTTCAAGACATTTTACCATAGACTGAATGCCTTAGCCATAGAATTTCTTCAGATACAAAATGTTGATTGGTTCTCAGAGCTGTTCTCCTTTAGTCATTGAGAGTTGATAGGCTCCCGAGCCAAAAGTAGAAGTGATAATAAAGGGACCCAACTAGTTGGGTTCAAACTTCCCCTTGCACTCTCTATGTGATTGATTTTTAAGATTCTCTCTCAAGACTAGATCGCCAACCTGAAATTCTCTATGTTTGACTTTCTTGTTGTAGCCTCTAAACATTCTTTTCTGATATACTTTGAGATGATCATACGCTTCTTTTCTGTGCTCATCTAGTAGTTCAAGTTCTTGCAACCTAAATACTCTATAGTCATCATCAATTACTAGACCATGCATTCTAATTCTTATTGATGGGATTTCAACCTCAATAGGTAGTACCACTTCAGACCCATAAACTAAAGTGAATGGTGTAGCCCCAGTGGGTGTTTTGATACTTGTTTTATAGGCCCAGAGAGCTGGATTGATCATGAGATGCCAGTCTCTTCCTATTTTATTAACTGTACGGTGCAGGATTTTCAACAAATTCTTGTTGGAAGCCTCTGCTTGTCCATTCCTTTGAGGATAGTAGATAGATGACCAATGTTGTGTTATCTTGAATTTGGCACATAGATCGTCTAAGTCTCTATTTTTTAATTGTCCACCATTATCTGTGACTATAGAGTGTGGAATTCCATACCAACATATGATGTAGTTCAAAATGAACATAGAAATTTGCTTGTCAGTTGCTTGAGTCAAAGGAACTGCTTCTACCCATTTTGTGAAATATTCTGTAGCTGTTATGATATGGGTATGTCCATTAGAAGAATGAGGATGTATGGATCCTATAAGATCAAATCCTCATTGGTGAAAAGGCCATTGTGTAGTAAAGGGAATTATATCTCTCCCTAGAGCATGAATTAGGTTTCCATGTATCTGACACTTTTGACAATTCTTAACAAATTTGATTACATCTTTCTCCAGTTTAGGCCAATAGTACCCAGCCCTAATAAACTTTCGAGCTAGTGTTAAACCATTCAAGCATGACCCACATATACCCTCATGGACTTCCTCTAGTTCATGTTGAGACTCTTCCCATTCTAAACATCTAAGTAGTGTACCATCTAGACCTCATTTGTATAGATCATTACCAATGATGAAATACTGGGATGCATTACGGATAAGGTATCGTTTCTCATGGTGGTTGAAGGAATCAGGAATGATTTGGTCTCAGAGGTAGGAGAAAAGGTTTTTGTATCAAGATGAATCATGACCAACAAAAGTTCAGATCATGTGGGTTTTAGGGAAATCATATGCAAGATAAGATAGTGCTTCCACCAGGAACTCATAGCGTAGCTCATGTTCAAGCTGCTGTAATAAAGTAGATAGCATTGCCATTGCATCGACAGCCTTGTTCTTTGTTGTAGGAATTTATTCAAATGTGATAGATATGAAATACTTCTTTAGATCATCTACCATTCTTTTGTATGGAATGAGCTTTTCATCTTTTGTTTGGTACACATCATTGACCTGATGGATAACAAGTTGGGAGTCTCCATGAATGTGTAACTCTGTCACTCTCCACTCAATTGCTATTTTCATACCATTAAGAAGGGCTTCATATTCAACAATATTGTTTGTGCAAGGAAACTTGATTCTGAATGCTTTAGGGATTGAGTATCCTTGAGGTGTGATGAACAATATGCCTGCTCTAGATCCATTTTGTGTATAGGAGCCATCAAAGAACAATTTCCATTCTCTAGAAGAAAGATTCATGACAGAAGAATCTGGGAATTCCATTTGCATTGGTGTATCATCAAACATAGCTAGATCCTCTAATTGATCAGAAATAATTTGGACTTTAATAGATTTTCATTCAACGTATTCAATGTCAAATTCACTTAAGAGCATGACCCATTTAGTTAATCTACCCATGAGGGAAACTTTTCTTAATAGGTACTTTAGTGGATCAATCCTAGCTACCAAATGTGTGGTATGAGCTAACATATAATGTATTAGTTTCTATGATGTAAAGATCATAGCTAGACAAGCTTTCTCAATCATTGAATAGTTCTTCTCATATGCAACCAATGTTCTACTGATATAATATATAGCTCTTTCCTTCTTATTATCACCATGCTATGCTAGCAATGCCCCCAGTGATGTATCTATGGTGGAGACATACAGGATCAGTGGCTTCCCTTTTATAGGAGGCATCAAGATAGGAGGATTTGATAGATATTTCTTTATATGGTTAAAGTTCTTCTCACATTCTTCATTCCATGCAAAAGTCACACCTTTATGTAAAGTTTTTGTAAAAGGCTATGATATGTCTACAAGCTGTGATATGAAATGCCTGATAGATTGCACTCTCCCTTGTAATGTTCTCATTTGACTAATATTCTTCGAGGGTTTCATCTCCATTATAGCCTTTACTTTAGTTGGATCAACTTCAATGCCTTTCTTTGAAACTATGTAGCCTAAGAGCTTTCCAGAAGTGACACCAAAAGCACACTTCTTAGGATTTAGTCTAAGACTAAATATTTCCATTCTGCCTAGTACCTTGCTCAAGTCATTTAGATGTTTAGCTCTAATCATAGATTTTGCTAAAGTATCATCAACATAATCCTCCATAGTCCTATGCATCATGTCATGAAAAATAGATGTCATAGCTCTTTGATATGTAGCACCAGCATTTTTAAGCCCAAATGGCATGACATTCCAACAAAAGGTACCCCATGTGCATGTGAAAGCAGTTTTCTCTTGATCCGTTGGAGCAATTTTTATTTGATTATATCCAGAAAAACCATCCATCAAGGAATACATCTCAAAACCTGCAGTCATGTCCACTATCATATCAATGTTAGGTAGTGGAAAATCATCCTTTGGGCATGCCTTATTCACATCTCTAAAGTCTGTGCACACTTTGATTGATTTATCTGGTTTAGAAATAGGTACAATATTTGAGATCCATTCAACATAGTCAATAACACGGATGAATCTAGCTTTTAGTAGTTTCTCTAATTCAGCTTTGACCAATAGTGCAACATGAGGATGCATCTTTCTCAGTTTTTGCTTAATAGGTTTGACCCTTGGAGCGATAGATAGATGGTGCATTATAAGATCAGGATCCAACCCTGGCATATCTAAATATTTCCATGCAAAGTTGATCTTTTTCTCTGTTAGGAATGTAGTAAATTTTTTCTTTTCTTCTTCTAATAAGTATTGTGCTACATGGATCAACTGTGGTTCCTCTGTTGTTCCCAAGTTGATGGATTGAGTGGGCTCAATTAGAACTGGAGATCTTTCCTATAAATGACTTAGAAGGACATCAAATATCTCATCCTTAGGTGCCTTAGAGAGGTTTTCACCTTCGGATATGTCTTTTGTTTTTACTTTTGTAGGTTCTAAGACTGCCACAAAGTGGTTTTCACCCTCAGAACTCCTTTTCTTTTTATTTTTATTCTTATTCTTTTGACTAAGATACTTGATATCCGAATCCATCATGCTTACACTTGGTTCACTGATGGAAGTCCTCATAGGCTCAACTGCATTTAGGTAGCAAGCAAGGGCATAGTCATTCGAGAAAGTATAGATACCTTGGCTCGGATTCGTGGAAGTTTGGTCAAGAAGGTCAGGATGTTGGATAGTCAAAGTGGGAAAAGATTGGGAGATGGTGTTTATGGATACAGATCTATCATCATTGGTCCTAACTCAATGCTTGAGTTCGAAGGTGATATTACAACTTAAGGCGTTCAATGCATGAATAGGCTCAATGTCATTGTGGGAGTCCACTTCAACCATCGGTGGATCAGACATGTTAAGTTCATTATTTCACTCTAGACTTACATTGGGTTGAGATACATATTGTTGAATAACATCAACATGTTTCTCTATAATAAGCTCATCTTCCTCAGGAATGACTCCCCATTCATAGTCATTAGATTCATCTTCAGATTTAGGACTTCTAGGAAATCTTAGAACATGTGTAAAGTCAGGATGAATAACCCAAAAAGGGTTACCCTTAGATTCTGATTTGAATTCATATTCATGGGAATCTATTTCAGAATAACTACCACCTTCCTCTTTGTCTACTTGATTACCTTCAAGATTAGCTAGTTCTTGTGGTGCAACTATCTCTTGTTCCATAGTAGGTTCTTGTGTGTTTACTACATTAATCCTTTTGATTGGATCATCCTCTACTTCAAGAAGGTCTTTGATTTCTTTAGGCAAGCACTCATAAGGAATGAGCTCATCAATGGTGCCTAAATTATCACTATCAGATTGTTTTGTTTCTTCCTTCTCAAGGAGGGCTTCTTCTGGTGTTATTTTCTCTATGACATGAGAGTAGTTACCTTTGAGGTAAAAGGGTTTGTTTTTAAAGCCTAAGCCAGCAATATCTTTGTTGGACCTACCAGTGTGTGAAATATTTTCCATGAGACCTTTTCCTCTCACTCCTAGAGGTCCTTTACCTCGATATCCCATTTTAGCTATTAGTTTATCCCTTGGGCCATATGACTTACAAGGGACCTTCGGTACTTTAGAGTCACATGTTTGAAAAATTTGGGATTCCGGTTCATCTTTGTATAGCCATGCAAGCATAGCTTCATCCTCTTCAAACTCATGTTTGGAGACTTGTTCTACAACAAAATTTATTTTATATGCCTCAAGAGGCTCTTTGGATTCTGGTTTGGACTATTTTAAAGATTGTCCATAAGACTTAGGCAAGATAGGGAGAGATGTCAAAGATAAGACTGGCTCTAGAGTATATTCTCCCATACCATTTTCTTTGATAGTGACCTCTTTTGCAATGTCTTCCATCTTAGATGTGGATGCTACTTCTATTTTCTTAATGGAAGATTCTCTATTATTAGGAACAAGTTTATCTGCACTTTCTTTGAATGCATTGAAAGTTGTAGATACATCAGCTGAAATGGTTACCTCTACTCCCTCATAAGGAAATTTCAAACACTGATGGGATGTAGAAGGAATAGCTTTCATTTCATGTATCCAGGGTCACCCTAGAAGGATATTGTAAGCCAAAGGTAGATCAAGAACTTGACATGTAGTATCTCTGATGACTGGACCTGTTCTGATAGGTAAGACAATGGTGCCTTTGGAAGATCTCTCTTGCTCATCATAGGCTTTGATAGTTATCTTCTTCCTAGGATCAATAGCCATTTCCAAAAATCCCAATTGTGTGATCAAGCTGAAAGAACAAATGTTTAGACCAGTGCCCCCATCTACCAACACATGTTTGACGTGATGGTTTTGGATCAAGACTTCAATATGCAAGGGCTGGTTATGCGAATGACTTAAGGAGTTATCATCTTCCTCTAAAAAGGAAATATATTTAAAAGATGTCAAATGACCAACCATAGTTGAGAATCTGTCTAAATCAAGATCGTCAGGAAGATTGGATCTGAGCAAAGCTTTGTTTAGAATGGCTCTATGAGATGGAGATATCCAAAGAAACTCAAACATGGAGATTTTTGCATTAGTGTGCTAGAGTTGCTGGATAATGTTGTAAGATGTTGGCCTTGTGTCTTGAGGATTTGAAGATTTAGAAGCAGCCTTCTATTTAGAAGTGGAAGAGAGATTGAAGGGCATCTTAGGGACATTTGATGAATCTAGGATTTGTCCTTGCAGATGTGCCTGATCTTGTGATCAAGTAACTGCATTAGCTAATTGATTTTCTCTATCTTTTCTTACAATTGTAATGACATTGCAACACTCAGATAGGCATGGTTCAACCATATTGATAATAGCATTGTTTCTAGAGTGAGCATAATTGACTTTAGCACCCACATTAGGTTGAGAAGATGAATCTCCTTGACCATGTTTCAAAAATGGCTCCGTGAATGATGTATGATCATTATTACTCTTATGATTATCAATTAGGATTTCTCCATTATCGATTTTATCTTGTATGGTATGTTTCAAGCGTAAGTAGTTATTGGTTTTATGACCCTTACTGCGATGGAAGTCACAGAAGTCATTCTCTTTCCACCATTTTGGTTTAGATTCGAGATCAAATTGTCAAATCTCAGGCAAAGAGATGATGTTGTTAGCCAAGAGAGCTTTCATAGCATATTCCAAGGACTCT
Organism: Chamaecyparis obtusa; assembly: GCA_027943335.1. NCBI lineage: Eukaryota > Viridiplantae > Streptophyta > Pinopsida > Cupressales > Cupressaceae > Chamaecyparis > Chamaecyparis obtusa. The sequence goes on along the minus strand of BSBK01000137.1, from coordinate 128,653 downwards.
CCAAGAGGATTAAACTTGCGTTTAGGATTCAAAGCCCAAGGTTTATATTCAGATGGCTTTTTGTTGGACTCTATTGTTTTTTATTCAGAAGCTTTTATGGCTTGGGTGCCAATAGTAAGATTGAAAGCAGGCACCTTGGATGGGGCATGGAGAGTATCAACAATGCCATCTATGACAATGCCTTTATTCTTATTCTAGTTTTTGTTCTTGTCCTTAGAACTAGATCCAGATTCATAGTTGTCCTTTTGAAGTGTGATATCTCCTTTTTTCACAAGTACTTTCTCAATTTTGATCACATTATCTACCATCTTATCAAAAGATGTATGATTTTTCTTTTGTAAAGGGTAGTTGATTTCTGGAACAAGATTATTGATGAAGATTTCTAGTTTCTCAGTTTCTAGAATAGGTCTAGCATATAGAGAAAATTTCTTCCTCCATCTTTTGAGAAATGTCAGGAATGGTTCTCTTGGATATTGCTTCAGATTGCAAATGTCGATCATGGTGACCGAATGCTGGATATTATAGGAGTATTGTTGATAGAAAAATTTGATTAATTCCTCAAAGGTTTTGATCGTAGGAGGCATCCTAGAGAACCAATGAATGGCTACTCCTCCCAGAGATCAAGGGAAGAGACACATTAATTAGGTTGGTTCATGCATGAACTCCATAGATTGAGTACAAAATTCTCTGACATGATCTTGAGGATCAAAGTTTCCATCGTACTTATTGTATTTAGGCATTTCCACTCTCTTATGGAATGGTGGCATGTACAAGTCTTTATCAAATGGAAAAGGGCATAGGGCCTCCATGGAGAACTCCTTAGGTTCCTTTTCTTTTTCAAGTTTGTTAAGTTTGACTTGCATGGCATGCATTTGTTTCATCATAGCCATGATAGGGGTTTCTTCCTCATGTGTAATGATATCTTCAACATTAAATTTTGGAGGAAGTTTGGCTCCTTGATGAGCTAACTCTATAAAATATGCCTCTCTATCTTCTTTCAAGAAATTCTTCATCATGCTTTTGAAGTTATCATCATTTTGATATTGGGCAACTTTAGAAGGTGTAGGTTCTTGATCTACACCATGTCGAGAGTGAGCTCCTTGAGACCTGTGGTTTGTCCCTCCTTGAGACATGTTGTTACAAGAGTTACTTGAGACAGATCGATGTGGGGTTGTCTAATAGAATCTGTGAATTGACACAGGAGGTGTTGGTTGATTAACTGTGTGGATTGATGTAGGAGGGGTGATGTGTGGATTTCAGGTTGTTCTCCATGTTTTCATGATGAAGCTTTGGTTTCCACCATTAACCTTAGGTGAAGCAAGAGAGCAAGATCAAGACAACTAAAGAATGAATTAACTCAAGAAGATCAAATGATGCAACCTTGTCAAGATTGGATTGACTAAAGATTAGATTAGATGTAAATGAAGGATAATGTGCCCTAGTAGTATGGGTAGACACCTAAAAGATAGCGGACACGAATACGCAACACTTAGCCATTTTGAAGATTGATTAGAGATTGATGATCTGACAAGGTTTTGACACAAGATGAAAAGGACTCAAATCGATTAAATAGAAGGCTGGATCAAACCTAAGAGGCCACTTTAGGAAAATGATTGGATTCTTTCTAGTTTCTGCTCTCTTCCTGATATAGTGATTTGTTTGACAGATTCTGGAAATAGGCTATAAAAGCTGGATCTCTGACAATTTTAACAACTTTCTAGCAAATTTTTTTTTCGAAAGTTCTCAAATGACTTTCTGCAGGCTCATACGACTGTGGGTAGGTTCTGAAATGACAATTGACAAAACTCGTATGACAATTAAAAAGCTCGCATGACAGTTCATAGTAGGATTTTGACTTTTTTCTTTTGACTGGTGACAAAACTCGTATGACACTATACAAGCTATCATACGACAATACAGGGGTTCTAAAATGACAATTGTCAAAACTCCTACGACTTTTTGACCCTATGGGATGACTTTTGACTCTAGAAAGGAATTTTGCTTCAAATTTTGCAAATTTAAGATTTTTAGTTTTAGATTGTTTGCAAATTTTTCTATCCATATTTGAAGATTATTCTAGGATCGTTTGTTTCTAATAACCAAATAGATAAACAAGCACACAAAATAGTAGGCAAGTGATTTCAAGAACGTCTGAAAACAATGAACAAGGGACAAAGAAACCCTATGCATGAACAATCAAGTGACCGAATGTGCTAATCCCTAGGAATGCTAATTGTGTATGTTCCAAAAAGTTTTTCAATAACGCACATATTCCTAGAAAATGAAAAATTTGACCTTGCTAGGGTTTGTAGTAATGGTCTGACTCTACAACTTTTGTGATCTCAAGAGGGTGAACTCCAATCCAAGCACACCGAGGTTTTGACATAGTTTGAGAATTTAATATAGCAAGAGCTACTAGGGAGATCCAATAGCCCAATGAGAGATCACACCTGTGAAGATTTCCTCCACAAGGACATTTATATAGCGGTTGTTGCTACCATGGAAAAAATGGCTATTACCGCTTGAGGTTCCATCCACGTGGTTGACCCAATTAAGGGAATGTCCACTATGGTTAACCCTCTCTAAAGGTGACTCACAAAAGATACCATGAGGAGACTAAATCAAATTCAAGGATCTAGGTTTTTGGTACTATCCAAAAAGGAAGTAGAGCATAATCCCCTAGCCTCTTCACTTCACCAAGACAAAGCAAACATATTAATCTAACATGCTAAGGCTGAAACTATCTCACCAAGATCTGTGATGTCAACAACTCATGGTCTATCAACCTCTCTGGAGAGAGAATGTATTGATCAAAAGCCGAGGACTACAAACCCAATAAAATGCAAGACAATCTTAGTATCCTCCCCACCTACAAGGGGATCCTTCATCAAGAAGAGCTTCGCATGTATGAACAAGTGAAAGAAGCCCACTCTCTCAAGATCATCCAAAAATAGTGTTCATAGGGCCTATTAACTATGTGTAACAGATATGCAGAAAGAAAATCTATGTTCATTTTATAGCCCAAAATGAAGTATTTTATATGAAAGCAGTAAAAGTCACACAAGCTTGACACGTGAGAGTTTGTTTTATACCCAAAATTGAAGTGTTATCAAATTGAATAAAATACATGAATTCCTCACAACGCGCTTAGTAGATTTTTACCTGTTTTAGCAATTTTGTTGTGTTTTTCCCAGTCAAAATCAGCAAATACCAATCAAAAATAGAAGATCTCAATTGTTAGGGTTAGCTGTCAGTCCAAATCTAAAAATCAAATCTATAAAACTGCTTGTAAATTTGAAATGACAATTGAATTCTGGTGTCAAAACTCATATGACAGTGGGTTACCTCCTGCATGACAATCGAGAAACTCATACAACAGCGGGTGTCTTCTCATACAACAATCAAGCTCCCAAATGACAATGTATAGCCTCTAATACGAGCCTTGATAGCATCAACTATCGTACGATAGTAGGGTCTTCCTGGTATGACTTTCTGACAAAAGTCATACGAAAAATATACGGACAAAAAATAAAAGATCACAGTTTTAATCAGAAAATGACAAGAAATTGATAGAAATTGATAGAAGTGAAATAGAAACCCATTTCAGGGCCCCACGATGGGTGCCAGAAATGTGTGTGTGAAAATTGTACCTAGCTGTGGACACAACACTTCAATAAAACATTAGAGGTTAGCAAAAATTGAAATTTGCAATGAAATGGAAACTAAGCTAACCAGGCAATTTACTGCCTTCTAGTAGATGTGAGTATGATATTTTCAAATCAAACTGAGATCAATGACAATGCAACACCTAAACGAAGGATTTGAATGCAGAAGATGGATATGAAATGAATGCAAATTTAATCTATATTTTCATATTTTCTATGCAATTAGATGAAAAACTAGATATGAATCTAATCTAGATGAAATTGATATGATATGCAATTGATCCAAGAATGATATACTAAATGATATGAATGCTAAAAACAAATGAAAATCTCACAATAGCTTGGATTCGCAAAAGATGGATTCGCAAATCCCAAATTCACCAGCATGAGGATGTGATGAAGGGTGATCCCCTTAATACCACAAACACATAATAGAAACAAAGAAACAACAACAATATGAAAGAACAGAAAATTGGCTTCTTATTATCTCCACAAATGTGGAATTACAAACTTTCAGAATTACAATATGCAAAGCTGCATGGGCATTCCCTTACAATATTCTGTAGGACAAAGCCTCAAATCAATACCTAGATCTACTACCTAGAACTATCCTGAACTGTCTAACACAACACTACAGCCTTCCTTATATAGGCAATTTTCCACCGCCTGGGAAGGTTCCAGAATTTTAGCCAACAAGGTCGACCAAACTTAGAATTATTTTATTTTTCAATTTATTACATCAAAGTCAGCTCAAAATAACTTTTGAAACCCAAATAGAAATTTTGAAGGAAAATCATTTTCTACTATTTCAAGTGACCCAACTTCCGAAGACCATAAGTCATCGTCAGTTGACCCAATTGACTATTATAACCCCATTCTGAAAAGGCCATGAAGCACTCTACAGCCTTAACTTGTGCAAGTGCCTGTCACCCAAATTTTTGACCTCATCCGGGGCCTCTAAAGCCTTCAAAACTGAGTTCAAAGTTTTTGTACCCTGTTGCCAATACCAAAAATCTTCAATATCTACAAAGTCAGACTTGATCTATCAATGAAACTTTACTGGCAGGCTGATATGACTGAAATGAACCTCCAGGGAAGAAATCAAAACATTCCAAGATTGGATGACCAACTTACTAAAAATAGAAAGTTTCCATAAATAGCAGCTCCACACAAGATAGCCCTTATTGAAAACAAAACCAGAAATATTTTTGGGTGATGCAAGATTGCTCTTACACCCAAGATGCTCCTGCATCAGACACCCGAGGTAATTTGAGAAGTGACCCTGTCACGACTTAGGTGTGCAGAGGAAAACCAAGATGGTTAACCTCCTCCTTTGTTAGCCATAATAAATCTTCAATAGGTCATCCTTTCCACTTGACCAGATATTCTTCATTGTCCTGTTCCTTGTGCTTCTGCCAACATGACTATATAGTATGTCTTCAATCTCCTTGTTAGCTGAATTGGTTGCTGGAATACTCCACTGTGCTATTGTAACCTTATCTTCAACACCTCCTTCATGATACTCTATTAGGTCTGAAACATTAAATACTAGCAACTCAACCTCATATGCATTTCATGAATCATGCTTCTTTAGTATCTTACATGGCCCAAACTTCTTTATTTTCAACTTGTTATATGTAACAACTGGAAATCTTTCCTTCCGCAAATGAACCATGACTTCATCTTCAACCTGAAATTCCTTATGCCTTCTTTTCTCATCTACCTTAGCCTTATACTGCACATTCATCTTGGTAATATGCTTCCTCACCTCCTCATGGATGTTCTTCAAATGTTGTGCAAAATCCTCAACTTCAGCATTACCTATTTCTCCTTTATCTATTTTTCTCAACTCGGATGCATTTCTAGGACTACTTCCATATACAATCTATGGATGATGTGATGAACTAAACTTCAAATCTATCTTCAACTCTTCACTTTATACTAGTGTCATTATGTGTGTTGCCTTATTTGGAAAATTGGCTCCTGGAATCAAGTTCATTTGATGACTAATCTTTCTTACTAGTGGTAATCCATCAGGCACATTATTAGATACAATATCCTGAAACTCATTCAATAATTCTACAACTTCTATAGGTACATCTTTTACTTCCCCTTTCCTAGCCTTTGGAATTAAGGTAAAACACATATTCTCATGTCGTATACCATCTAATAAATTCCCTTTATCAATAAAAGTTATTCTGCCATTACCACATACCTTTTCTTTAGTCTCCTTCAATGGCTTTAGCTTATGTCACACTCCATCCTTTGTCAGGGAATAGGTATTCGCATGACCATCATGTACAGCACATCTGTCAAACTACCAAGGTCTACCCAACAACATATGACATGCGTCCATAGATATGATATCACACAGTACCTCATCTTGGTACCTGCCAATCTTGAAATTTACTAGGCACTGTTCACTGACCATCACCTTGTGGTCATCCTGCACCCAGGTAACCCGATATGGATGTGAGTGTTTCTATCTTTTGAGCTTCAACTTTGTCACCATCTCTTCTGACACCAAATTATCAGTACTACCACTATCAATAATCACATCACAACATTTACCCTCGCACTTGCATCTAGTGCGAAACAGGCTCCTTCTTTGCTCAAGTTCATTCTCACCACTCAACAAGACTCTTTTGTTAATCAACATTTCTCCTCTTTCAGCCTCTTCAAAATTTGATAATCTGGCATCTTCATCTATATGTGCAACTCTGGCCTGGCCTTCATTCCTCCTATCTATCCTTCCTTGGCACTCAGGACATTCAAATTCCCTATGACCTTCTCCACAGTGAAAACATGTTCCACGGAAGCCTCCTCTTCCAAATCCTTGTCCTCTTCCTCTTCCTCTTTGATCTCTATTATTCTGATCATGGAAACAATTGAAATCATCTCCTCTCTGATTCTCATATTACTGACCTCATCCTGCTTTTTTAGATTTTCATTTCGATCTTCATATGGTCATCCACTAGATCTTCCATCACGACCTCTTCCACTTTGTTTTCTCTCAAACTTCTTGTTCAACTTTTCCTCTACTTTTAGGGAAAACTGGTATGCCTCTTCAATACTGTTCATTCGAACTAGATTCAACTCCTCTTGAATGCTCAGCCTCAACCCATTAAGGTAATGGGCAACTTTCTCCTTATCAGCTTCCGCATGTCCTGTTCTGATGAGGATTGGATAGAACTCCTCTATATACTCCTGAACAGATCTTCCTGCTTGCTTCAAACTTTGCATTTTCCTCAGTAGGTCAAGCTCATAATCAACAGGGATGAGCTGTAGCTTCAATTTATCCACCATCTGATCCCATCTTGTGATTTTATCTTTCCCTCTTCTATTTTGCTCCAATTGAATCTCTTACCACTAGATCTTTGCATGACCTTTCAATCTGGCCTTCACAAATTTGACCCTATCAGGATCTTCAATATCTTCATACTCAAAATATTATTCACATTCATTGATCCAGTCGATCAATTCCTCTGGGTTAAGATTTCTAGAAAATGTCAGAACCTTAATCTTAGGTCTTTTCTCAATCTTTGAGATGGCTCAGGAAAGTCTTTCTTCCTCCTGGTTCACAACTTTGACTTCTCCTTCTTGATCTTCTTCTTCGGCTTCATCCTCGCTTTCATCTCTAACATTAAGATTCATTGCTCTATGAATCTCCTCTTGTAATGCTCGCACTTATCTCTGGAGCGCTCTAACCTCAAGTGTTACAACACCAGCTCTTTCGCCACATTCCCTTCATGGAGGCATTTTTGCAATGCGCACTGAAACCCTAACCACGATCCTGGTGCAAACTACCTCATAGTCAATGATCTATTTACACACTCAGGAACTCCTTCTCTGATACCACTTGATGAAGGGTGATCCCCTTAATACCACAAACACATAACAGAAATAGAAAAACAACAACAATATGCAAGAATAGAAAATTGGCTTCTTATTATCTCCATAAATGTGGAATTACAAACTTTTAGAATTACAATATGCAAAGCCACATGGGCATTCCCTTACAATATTCTGTAGGACAAAGCCTCAAATCAATACATAGATCTACTACCCAGAACTATCCTGAACTACCTAAGACAACACTACAGCCTTCCTTATATAGGCAATTTCCACCGCTTGGGAAGGTTCCAGAATTTTAGCCAATAAGGCCGACCAAACTTAGAATTATTTTATTTTTCAATTTATTACATCAAAGTCAGCTCAAAATAACTTTTGAAACCCAAACAGAAATTTTGAAAGAAAATCACTTTCCGCTATTTCAGGTGAATCAACTTTTGAAGACCACAAGTCATTGCCAGTTGACCCGATTGACTATTATAACCCCATTCTAGAAAGGCCACGAAACTCTCTACAGCCTTGTTTCATGCAAGCACCTATCACCCAAATTTTCAACCTCATCCAGGGCCTCTAAAGCCTTCAAAACTGAGTTCAAAGTTTTTGCACCCTATTGCCAATACCGAAAATCTTCAATATCTACAAAGCCAGACTTGATCTGTCAATGAAACTTTACTAACAAGCTGATATGACTGAAATGAACCTTTAGGGAAGAAATCAAAACATTCCAAGATCAGATGACCAACTTACTAAAAATAGCAAGTTTCCATAAATAGTAGCTCTGCATAAGATAGCCCTTATTGAAAATAAAACCAGAAATATTTTTGGGTGATGCAAGATTGCTCTTACACCCAGGATGCTCCTGCATCAAGATGCAATTTTGTGGATGCTTTTAGAAGAGTTGAAGCCTTGATTTTTAGAAATCCAGGGCTTGAGGGTGCATGAGAAAAAGTCATAAATCACTTTTGATGAACTCAGGTTGATTTTTGAGTCAACAAGGAATCAGAATTAGATTAACTCACATAATCATGCAAAATCATCATTTAACTCAAAATAGAGTTTAGTTCACTTTTTCAACTCATCATCAGATGTTGAGTTTCAATTTAAAATTTTTTGTTGATTTCTAGTTGACTATTTTTCTGATTTTGCATGATTTAGTTATAAATTAATTTAATAAATAAAGTGATTTATTCTCAACTTAACTGATTTTTGAATTAAAACAATTGATTTATGGGTTAATCAATTATTAAATCAAACTTTATTCAAAAACTATATTATTAAAGATTGACAAATGACTTTAATTAATTAAATAAGAATTTAATCAATTAGTCATAAGATTTTTGATTTATTGTCAAAATTAAATAATACAATTAGGAATAAATAGAATTAAATTTAATTAAATGTGATTAAATAATTAAGTGGAAAAATTAAATTTGATTAATTAAATATTCAAAATATTCAATTAATCAAACTTTAGGATAAATATGATTTATTGCCAAATAATTATTAAATCAAAGATAATTAGGATAAATAGGAATATTGCTAGGAATATTCTCCGATGCAGAATTTAGGATAATCAATTAGGATTCGATAATGTGCAGATCTTCCTTAGGTTAGGACTTTGATGTCGATTTTGTTCGATTTGAAGATGCAGGAGGTTAATGAACCTATAGCCCATTTTTGGGGTATACAGAATGTATATAGACAAAATTTGTCAAAAACTTATATCTCTACCATATACATATATACTTAGCAAAAATTTTATATACTCCCCCTCGGTGCATGCTCTTGGTAATGTGTAGTATACTTAGCAAAAACTTACATATTTGGCATATACATTATTTTCCCCTTTTTGATATTAATGCCAAATGCAAAAATTTATACTTACAGCTTGTCAAAAAAGTGTTGATGGGTTTTCTTCAATGACTTCAAGAGGTTTTCCCATTCCTCTTTCAAGTTGGGGAGAACAATGTGCTCAAGACCGACTTGTGCATGCATATCAAAAATGTTGTCCAACACAGAAAGCTTGGGTGATGCAACAAGCATTTATGCTCTTTCTATATGTTTCTCAAAAAAATTTAGGTATGGTAGGAATTTTGTCTGCAACTCAGTGACCTGATCAATTATTCACTCTTCTTGCTTCTTGAGATTTGCTAGCAACCGCCTGAGTTCTTGAACTCTAAGTATATGCTTTGTGAAAGCTTGTGGCTTAGTTGTAGCTGCATTTGCACTAACTATGATTTCTTTCTCAAATTGTTTTATCTTTTCACTGATCTCTGCAGTGAATGTTTCGATAGTGCATAGCTTCAACAAGATTTGGCAAATTGAATCAGTAATAACATGAATCTCCATTATTACCTCTGATAATTTAGGGTATTGAGAGGGGAGGGGTGAATCATTGCCCACAAAAACATTAACTCATTAACCTTTTAGATCTATAACAGTAAATAGTAGTACCCTTGCAAAATAACTTGTATCTAATGCATGTATCATTCATCCATTCAACTTGTGAAATTAAACAACATGAAATCAACAATATAACACTCCCATAACACAAGTATTTTGGTAACGTAGAAACCCTTGTTAGAAGGTAAAAAATGTGGTGGGCATGACACCCACAAATTCTTCACTACTATAGATAGAAAAGGTTTGTCTGTTAGGGGTACAAGTGGTGATCACTTCTGGTGATCTTACCCTGTTAGGAGTAACATATTAGATCAGCTAGATCTACCTAGTTATAGGATTTTAACAACACTAATGAAGTGTGCACTCGGTTAAGAGATTTACAAAAGACTGTTAAGTCTACTTTGTTAAGAGATTTAACCAAAACTCTATTAAAATTGTTAGAAAGCAATAGGCAACTATCTGCTAATGACAACTTTGATTATCTGATATAGATCAATAAAGTACTAAATGAATATCACATTTACTATGATGAATCTCTGCTCTAAACTGCTCGGTTAGCCTGCTCTGATTCTCCCTTAATCTGATTACCTTTGTATTATGTTCTGCTCTTTTCTGATTACTGATAAACTTCAAGGTTGGCTAAGGCTTCAAGTGCTTCTTCGTTCATACATTAGTTACATGTTAAAATGACACAAATATACATTTATATAGCATACTATTTTATGCCGCTTAACAAAATTAGGTTACAATATCTTAGAGAAAACCCTAAGATATACGGTGTACAAAAATAACCTAGATCAAACTATTACATAAGATCTTCATTACATTTAATGAATATCTCAACAATAAATTGTCATCGATCTTGGTAAAACATTTTCTGATGTGTTGTAACCATTTGCATAGAAGAATGTGTCATTCTTGATTACTATGTTGTTTCCTATGATCCTCGATAAACACTGATAAACTACTCAGTAAATATACTAGTGCTTGATATCTAGTTTGCTTGGTGTTTACTATGCTCAGTGTCGGTGTCTGATGCTCAGTAAAACTATTTGGTGCTCGGTGTAATGACTTAACCGACTGGCTCATGATGCTTTCTTTTACCGACTGGGTTAATGAAAGTGACTGACTGATATCTTTGATAACCTTTGATACTAATGAAAATCTTTAATGCTCAATAGAGATAACATTTCCTTGGAGGAAGATTGGTTTATTGGCTAAGCAAGAAGCAGAATTGTATTTCACAGAGCACAGCAGAAGTAGAGTATGTAGCAGTAATAAACAATTGTAACCAGATAATTTGGATGAAACCAATGCTGAAGGATATTGGAGTAAAATTTATTGAACCTATTGTTATACATTGTGATAATACCAACACAGTTAGTATATCTAAGAACCCTGTGTTACATTCTAAGACAAAGCATATAGAGATAAAGTATCATGTAGTAAGAGAAAAAGTTATAGAGAAAGAATTCAGACTTGAGTACATAAGCACAAAGCAGAAAATAGCAGACATATTTACAAAACCTTTGCCTAAGGATACATTTGAGTATCTGAGAGGTATGCTTGGGGTTATGCCCCGGCCTACTTTTGAGAAGTGATGCAGATTATTTCATCCATCTAGTGGTATATGAGCTCTATCTTTCTTTTGGACTAGATTTTGGTACTTCCTTTATGGGGGAGTATGTGTATTTGAGCTGAGTCATGAGGACTTTAGTGAATATATTTTCTGAACAGTGTCTTTTGACATTGAAGTTTCTATTGACATAATGATGAAATTTTTGTCATTGATGTCAATGGGGGAGAGAAGTGTACATGAAAAAAATATTTGTACCATCTATTGGAGAGAACTAAATAGGAAAATGAAGCAAGATTTGATTGATGAAGAGGACTTGAAAGTATTTTCAGAGCAGCAGTGTTACAGAGTTGGATTTGTGGAACTTGGATATTTTTTCATCTATGTTGCCATCAATGCCAATGGGGGAGATTGTTAGGAATGAATTCTAAATATATCCTATGGGGGAGTATTAGCAGTCATTATGTAGCAATTGTTGTTGCATTCATGACTGTGATTGTCATTGATGTCAACACAGTGATCTACTAAAGATTAGCAGAGAAGCAAATAGTGTTTGAGTTAGCGCAGTTTGGATATTGAAGATGAAGCTATGTGATGTTGAGGACTTACTCTTTGATGTGTTATAAGATCATGGTTAAGAGTGCAGATAGTAATTCTTTTATTCATGGAAGTTATGAGCATTTTGGTGGAAGCAGTATTCAGGTAGTCTTCCTGAGTAGCGGTTTGTGGAAATGGGATGATATCTTCTAATCAAGATGGAATCTTGTTTTACGCAGTTAGAGAGGAGTTGAAGATATTTTGATAGTGGCGTGGTTGACAACACAAGATTCAAGGTCAGAGGAGTGAAGAATTATAGTAATTGGAAGCCAACAATTTTGTGTAATTTTGATGTAACGTGTGGAAACTTTTATTTTGTAATTTGTATGCCAACTCATTTGTAATTATTGTTAGAATAACTGAGAGGGGGGGTGAATTACTTATCCACGGTCCCAATACAAAATGTATATCAAAAAACAAATAACATAAACTTATGCAGCTTGGTAAGATAAAATATTATTATGTCTATGCTTTTACCGATTACCAATTAATAACATATAGTGATTACCGATCAAATCCAATATGCAACATGTAAAGTATGAAAACAAACAATCATCACAATCAACACATAACACAAGAGATTTAACATGGAAACCCTGTTAAGGGAAAAACTACCTGGGACCAACAACCCAAAATTGTTCACTCTTCTGAAGTGAGGTTGGTGAAGACCCAACCCTGTTAAAGGTCACAAACACAATGTGAGGTGTGACCTTGTTAGAGGATTTAACTCTAACCATTATCGTCTAACCAACACTCACTATGGGGTTGACAAGATAACAAATTTACATTCTATGAATGACATTACAAGACTTTCTAGTCCACTCTATTAAGAGATTTATTTGTTTACAATGGTTAAACTGTAACAACAGTTGATTTGATTACAATACAACTTCAATTTGTAGATTATCAGATCTATATTAAGCTCATTCAAATCCTCTGATCAATATATCACTTATGTTTCAATCAATATGTAGTAACTTACTATCTCTTAGTAATAGCTCTCTGACACTCGGTAATCTCTGTAGTTTGGTTCTCCTTAACCAGTTTGATCAGGCATGCATGAAGCTTGTTCACGTGATATCTCTGCAGTCTCCTTCTTCCAGAATCTTTTCATCATGAAATCCTAGTCTCTTAAATAGACAAGTAAACCATTTTAATTCCATCCATCAGATTTTTCCACTTAATCACCTTCGTTGATTTTTCCACTTTAACCTTGCTTGGCTAATGTGTCAGTAACACATTTTGTTTCAATCCTTTAAATCTTCTTTGAATTATGTTAGCCGTCGATCTTCTTAACAAACTTTATCTCCAACTCTAATTTCAAGGTACTTTACAGCTCATCAACTTCCATCAACTAAACTAATCATTTAGTTCTTTTCTTCTTCCTCGATTAACAAAGAAATGTGTCGGTGAACACAAGCTCAGTTTATACTATGCTCGGTATACACTACACTTTGTCGGTGTATACTAAAATGCTTCTTTAACCGACCACACTGCTTTGTGCATTTTGCTCTATCCTTCATCATAGATGAATGCAACATAATCAAGTCAATAACATAAGGTCATAGACTCATCCATAAGTTACCTGATGTATTCCTTACCTTCATCTATCATCTACATCTTCCTCATGTAGATATATATGTTCTTCATCTCTTTTCTTCTTCTTTCTACAGATTTTTGGGTATAGTAACTTACAAGATAAGTATTGTCAAAACTAGTTGACATCAATGACAACATATTACTAATTTAATCATCTTACATATCTAATCAGCAACTTGGTGATCTCAAATCATAGATCTTCAAGTCATACAGTTCATTCAAATCAGTTGTAGCTCATCAATCTCTCCCTTTGGCACTAATGGCAACACAAGCAATATGAAATATGCCAAACACATACCAAACATGTATTCTACAACTCTGTAAACAAATGCTTTCCCTATGCTTAAAAATTTTAATCACTATGTTACTCAACAGCATTATAGAATTTGTCGATGCAGACTATCTTCTATAGATATGATCTTTTCAGCTTCCAAGTCTTCTATTGTTCTCAATAACTGATCATCAAATGTTTCTCCTTTTCAAATCTCTCTCCCTTTCATTTTGATCTCTCTCCTTATGACTCTGTTTCACTATTTTATATTGATATTTCTCTCCCTATAGTTCATATTGAAATTTCTCTCCCTTTAACAGCAATGTCAAAGAGCAATAGAAACATACAGCTCTGTAGTAGCCAAAATGACTCACTATTGTTTGGTGCACTTTACTGTATCTTTGTATATTGATGTGCAAACCTGTTTCAGTACTTCAACCATTCACAACCTTAGACAAAATCCAAAGTGTGAACTCTACTACATCAACATGTATGATCTTCTGATAAGATTAGGCTGATGCAACCTCCAAATCACCTTAGTGACCGGTAGACAGGGGACGAACCCCAAGTATAGTCCTCAAGTATTCATATGTTTTCTTTGGTAGAGGCTTAGTAAATATGTCAGCAAGTTGTTCTTTTGATGTAACAAATTCTAGCTAAACTTTCTTCTCTTGTACTTGTTCCCTTAAGTGGTGATACTTAATAGATATGTGCTTTTTTTAAGAATGCATCACTAGATTCTTTGAAATATTAATTGCACTAGTGTTGTCACAATATATAATCACCGGCTCAATGATTACCTCATTCATACCTTCCAACACTTGCTTGATGTATGCAATATTTGAACAGTTTGTAGTAGTAGCAACATACTCTACTTTAGTTGTAGACTGAGAAATGCAAGATTGTTTCTTACTTGTCCATGTAACAAGTCTTTCACCAAAGAAGAATGCTCCTCCAGTGGTACTCTTTCTATCATCCACATTTCCAGCCCAATCAGCATTGGTGTATACCTTAAGTTCAAACTTGTCATCCTCAGGATACCATAGTCCATAATCTTCAGTTTTCTTCAAGTATCTTAAGATTCTCTTTGTAGCAACCATGTGTGACTCCCTAGGATTTGCAGAAAATCTAGCAACTATCCCAACAGCATGTGCTATATCAGGCCTACTGTGAACTACATACATCAACTTACCAATCATGGATCGGTACAGTGTCTGATTCACCTCAGTAGTTCCATCTTCCTTAGTCAATTTACATCCAGTAGCCATCGATGTTCCCATAGGTTTAGCATCTTCCATGCCAAATGTCTTCAATACTTCCTTTATATATTTAGATTGTGTGATGAATATACCATCATTCTGTTGAATCCTTTTTAAGCCTAGAAAGAACTTAATCTCTCGAAACATAGAAATTTCAAATTCACTTCTCATTTCATTTGCAAATGACTTACAGATTTGATCTTGTCCTTCAAATATTATGTCATCCATAAATATCTTAGCAATCAAGATAGTATCATCAGAATTTCCTTTCATGTACAGATTGTTATTCTCACTTGTTCTAATAAAATGAATACTCGACAAATAGTTATGCAGCCTCTCATACCAGGCTCTCGGTGCTTGCTTCAAACCATATAAAGCTTTATGTAATCTACATATCATATCTTTGTTTTCTGGATCCACGAACCCTTCAGGTTGTTCTATGTAGACTTATTCTTCAAGTATTCCATTCAGAAAAGTTGATTTAACATCCATTTGGTAAACTTTGAACTTCTTGTGTGCAGCATATGCAAGTAACATTCTAACTCCTTCTAATCTAGCAATAGGCACAAATGTCTCACCATAATCTATTCCTTCCTCCTATGCATATCCCTTGCATACTAACCTAGCTTTTTTCCTTGTTACCTCTCCATTCTCATTAAGCTTGTTTCTGAATATCCACTTAGTACCGATAACATTCTTGTCCTTAGGTCTAGGTACTAAACTCTAGTTTTTGTTCTTCTCTATTTGTTCTATTTCCTCTTTCATTGCATTAACCCATTCATCATTTTCTAATGAAACTTTTACATTCTTTGGTTCATATTCACAAACTAGACATGTACCTTATCTTTCTTTACTCCTTGTCTGCATGCTAGCTTGTCTGTCTCCAATTATTTGTGTCTTAGGATAATGTCTTCTAAAAAATCTTGTCAGTATCTGATCTCTTCTCTATTGTTCATCCTATGTAGGTTCATTTTCTTGCTCGGTAGGTACTTCCTGCTCATTGGTATCTCTTTCCTATCTGTCAGTATTGTTTTCCTTTTAACCGATTGTCACTATCTGCATCATCGGTAGGTACTCTGGTTGTTCAATGTAAGTGAATGTACCATAATATTTTGGTTCCTTTGGGCTTCCTTCTGCATTCTTATCATCAAAGTCATCAACTCGAACATTAGTACTTTCAATTATCTTATTTGTTACTTTGTTAAGACACTTGTATGCTTTACTTTTAGTGGAATATCCCAGAAATATCCCTTCATCACCTTTTGAGTCAAATTTCCCATTTCTTTCATCTTTCAAAATAAAGCATTTACTTCCAAAAAATCTGCAATAACTTACAGTGGGTTTTTGGCCAAACCATAACTCATAGGGTGTCTTATTAGTGTCCTTCAGTTGTACTTGGTTCAGAAAATAAATAGTTGTGCTAACTGCTTCTCTCTAGTATGTCTAAGCAACATCCTTTTCCAGCATTAGTGTCCTTGCACAATTAACAATTGACCTATTCCTCCTTTCAGCAAGTCCATTCTTTTGAGGTGTCCTTGGTGTAGAAACTTGTCTTTTAATACCATGCTCATTACAAAAGTTAGTAAATTCATCAGAAATAAATTCACCACCTCTGTCAGATCTCAAACATTTTAACTCTTTACCAGTCTCTTTCTCAACTTTTTCTTTATACCACTTGAACATCTTAAATGCCTTTGATTTTTCTTTCAAGAACATGACTTTCATTAATCTAGTGTAATCATCAACAAAAAGAATAAAGTATTTATCTCCAGAGTAACCCTGTGTTATCATAGGACCGCATAGGTCGGTATGAACCAACTCAAGTATATTCTTTGTTGAATAATATTTTCTTTTGAAACTAGATTTTATCATTTTACCTTTCTGACATTCATGACACATAACATGATTAGGCTTAGATAAGTTAGGTAGACCTCTAACCCTTTTCTTTTTACTGATTTTAATCATGTTATCAAAATTCACATGACATAACCTTTTATGCCACAACCATTCATCTTCATCTTTCATCATTAAACAAGAAGACTGATCATTATCAAGATAAAATAAATTACCTTTTGATTGTGTTCCTCTTCCAACAAGTCATCCTCCATCATCAAATATCTTCACTTTCTTTCTCTCAAAAGAAACTCAGTGGCCTAAATTGTTCGGTTGTGCCACACTTAGCAAATTATAGTTTAGTCCTTTTACCCAATAATCATTTTCAAATTTTATTCTATCATTTATCATCACGCATCCTTTTCTTTTAACCATACAGGGTGCATCATTACCCATTATCATTACCCACATAGTCTTTGATTTTTCTTTCTTTTGTGATGCTTTTGAATGCATTTCTTCAATGAGGGATTTAGGCACCCACATTTTATTTGATTTTTCTTTTTGCTTGGTGGACCTTTGCAGTCTTTTGGATATTTCATTTTTCTTTGTGGATCTTTGCCGTCTTTTGGATATTTTCTTTTTCTTTTCATTCACATGTCGATTAGATGAGACATTGTGATTTTTATACACATATGGATTCTTGGATTTATGATTTTGATGTTGCACATCAACATTGCTTCCAAAAAACTTAGGAATTGTGGATGAATATTAATAATATAGAGGGTTCATATGGATTTGTGTTTGGACATTCTTCAAATATGTGTGCCTTCGTTGATCTTGATACATGGTAGGGTAAGTGAATGGAGAGCTAGGGATGATAGGACTAGAGGATGGAGGAATATATGGACCTAATACGGATGGAAGGGGTGAAGAATTTTGTTTTGGGACATAGGAACCCAAAATGGATTTGGAGGATAGTGGAGGCATATGGTTACATTTGAATGGAGGGATATAAGGTGTGAAAGGGATATCAATATCTTTGGAAGGAACTACATTACCAATGTTCTCATCTTTAAGATTTATCTTTATACCAATAGGCTCATGAGTAGCTTTGATATGAACAAATTTGATAGGATCAACTGAAACTTGAAGGGATTTATTATCATGCAAGGGATTTGGAAGAATGATGGTTTCTTGAGGTGAACATGGAGGAATATGACAAGGAAAGGATGGGATACTTTTATCTTGACAAGGATCTTTGAATGGTGTAGAGAGGGTATTTTTTTCTTTATTTTCAATATGCTCATTGGAAATTGTGGAAGGGATATCTTGATCTTGCTTGGGAAGTGGAGAAAATATGGAACTTGGAAGGGTACTTTGTTCTTGGAATGGAAGGACATCATCTTGGAAGACATGAAAGGATGCAAGGGGATCATCACCAGGTTCTATGGATATGGGACCTTCATCAAATATGGGAGGGGATTGTATATAATCTTGATCTTGATCTTTATCAATATTTGTTTCTTTTCTCTTTGGATTATCCTCTTGACATGGAGCCACTTCTAAGGACAAGGTAGATGTTTGGATATGTGTGGGGGATGTTTGGAAGAATGATGTAGGATCCTTTTGAATGGTTATAATAGGTATTAAAGCACATGAAGGTTTGGGGTCCAAGATCTTTGAAGCATGGAAATGATCTGTAGCAAGATGTAAGTTAGCTTGGGTTTCTTTTAGAGATAGCCCTTAAGGGTAGACATAGTCAACGTGAAAAGTGTCATCATTAGGCTCACTCTTTGATGGAGAAATTTTGGATAGTTATGAAGCTTTGGGAGATGAACGAAAGATGAAAGGAGTACCAGCTATGGGAGAAGCCTTTCTAGGTAGAGGTTCACGAGATGGATGAAGGATGAAAGGCATACAAGCTATGGGAGAAACCTTGCTAGGTAGAGGTTTGTGCATTAGATCTTGCTTGAGAGTGGTACCTTTCTCTCCATACTCTTTATTATCTTGATCACCAATATGATTACCATGAAATTTCCCTTGATCCAAGATAGGTTTGTTGTTCTTAAATGCTTCTTTTTGTGAGGAGGATGAAGATACGGCTGGCCCATTATTATAAAGAAAAGGACACATTGATCTTAATGATGGTTTTTTAGATGATGTATCTTTTTGTTTTTCCCTATTCTTCATCAAGGTTGATGTGTCAAAATCATGAGGAAGCTTAGCTCTTGATTGAACTAACTTTATGAAATATGCTTCCTTATCCCTCTCCAAAACTAATCGCATTATTTCCACAAACATGGGATCTTGGATTGCTTCAGAAATTTCCTCTTCAGACACTTCATCTTTTTTATTGCTATGGAGATCTTGGTCTTGATTTTGATAATTATGCTCCATAATAGGATCAATATGTTTCTCAAATAGACTCATCATTATAAATGTTTTTCATGAATATGATCTATTTGTTGCACTGATAAGGAATATCTTCGAAAAGGGTATCCAAAAATGACCTTAAAATCTCTCCAAATCCTTGGGAAATGTCCACTGTTTGCCCTTCTTTGTTTTGGGTGTCACTTGCTAGTGTGTAGGCATGACTTAAAACTTGATACGTGGTGACTGAAAATTGCCTAGGTAGCGCTTTGCAAGATAGCAGGCAGCTTTTCTCTATTGATAGGAGTGATTTAAATTTTTCCAAGCATCACTTAAAATGTCACAGGCGTGACTTCATTTCTTATAGGTGTCACTTTAAATGTCATAGGTGTGACTTCATTATTTTCAGGTGTCTCTTTACAAATCATAGGCATAATTTCATTATGCACAGGTGGCACTTTGCAGACCAGGATGTAAAATTTAGCAATTTTTAAAAGATTTATGATCAGGTCTGCATAACATTCTTGCTTGAAAATGAAGTACAAACACAACACACACGTCAAATTTGCATCATATCCCTAAAACCCACACTAAAAGTGTATGTTCTCGGTCATTTTTCACAAGTCTTGAACAAGAAATTCTTCCAAGCAGTCTACCTATAGTCAAATTTGGATTTTAACATGTTTGGCTCTATAAGGTAGCTAACTACTTATCAAGTTTTAATGAATAATTATGTTCTAAACCATTTCAAGTTCTTTTTCCCACTTGCAAGCTTCCCACATGCACAAAAGCACATTTTGGTGCAATCCAAAAGGACTACTAGAGGAAGTGATGAAACTTGCACATAATCTAGTCACTTCCCTTTTAAGGAAAAGTGTGTTTGATTATAGTGGGCTGGATAGTACCGCGGCAAAAGTGGTTGTCACCCACTTGGGTCATTCCCTCTCACCAGCCTCGTTAAGGCAATTTCTCAGGAGGCAGGCCCTCTATTTATCTAGCATGAATAGAAAACAAGAAAATTGAACTTAGTTCAACAAGTTTGGGAATTTGGTTCACTTAAAAAGTGAAGAGCATATCCTTATTGTTTTCCTTCATTCCAAACACTAAAGCAACAATGGTTCTTTTTCAATCTCTTAACAACGAGATTCTTAGAATTGAAGTGTTTGTGTTAATTCCTTATTTTAATTAAGCTAGATTCAATGAATGCCACAATTTAAGCAAGTGCAAGCTTGATTCGAAAAATACCTCTTTTCTTTGTAGCTAGCAATGGCTAGGCGCTTTTTTGAGGTTTTTTATTTTTATTTTTCTTTTACTCACCTAGTGGCGATAGTTCCCACTCCCTCCTCCAACAAGTTAGTCACAAAGCCATTCAAAATGAGGGGACACCAAAATAACAAAGTGAAATTGCCATTAAGTGTTATTGATAAGATTTTTCAATGAAGACTTCAACAACTTAACATAAGCAAATTTCAATCCAACATAGGGAATTTATTTTTGGAAACCTCTAACACTTTGATGTAATGACCATACAATCTCTCTTCTAAGCCCAAACTTTCCAAAATTAAAGCACTATGCAATTCCTTTTCATGTTTAGCTTGTATTCTTACCTCTTTGCTTGGTTGTGTAACTTTGTTCTCTAGTTTTTGAACCTTCCTTTGTTTGCTCATCTGCAGGAAAAACATAGACAGAGAGTAAGAAAATAGAATATATCAATTTGACAGGAATTTAAAGCATAAAATAGTAGGTGTTATCATTCAGCTAATACGCGTGACTTAAAGGCTAGCAGGTGTAACTTTAAAAATGGCAGGCGTCACTTTCTAGAGACACAAGCAACATTTAAAGTTCAGCAGGCGTAACACTTTATTTACTACGCGTAAAAAGTATTGCAAATTGCATAAAATAAAGTATGCAAAGCGACAATTAACAACTACTAGGTGTTAGTTAAGAGATAATAGGCATGACAAGTCTTTGTAAATTGTGTCAAAAATTTTATCACAGGCGGTGAAAGACAACAAATACGTGGCACTTCTCAAGTCACAGGCGTGACTTTACGATCAAAGGAATAACACTTTATCTCATAGGCATGAGCATTTATCTTGCAAGCGGCTAGAAAGAAATTAAGATAGAATAGAAGGAATCGCACAAGCATGAGTTAGCAGCTTGTAGGCATCAGAACAGTGATCACAAGCATCACTGAATCCTTCATAAGTGTCATTTCTCCTATTTTTTGCAAAAATTTATGGAAAATGAATACAAAACACACAAAAATTTAATAGAAATGTTAAAATTGAGGCTCAAGGCCCCATGGTGGGCGCCATTTGTGTGTGTATTATAAACCCCTTCATGAAATTAGGATTATTAACTAATCATTCAAAGAAAATACAATGCAAATTTAACTAAGAATTGAAACTAAAATCCATGACATTTTATGGTTCTCTAATTAGATGTGGTAAGTAGAGCTCTCAGCTTAATCTCCACTAGTGACACTTCTAAAATGAGAAATCTATGATGCTACAATGCTTAATCTAGCTCACAATTCTCCATTGATGCAAAGATAATTCAAATGTTTATGCTAAATGCTCTCAATTTCTCTCAATTGTTATGAAATTGACTATAATGGTGATGCTTTGCAAATGAATTTCTAAGATGATTATTGCTCTCAAAATGCCTCTCATTTATAGTAAATTCTCAAGGGTAGGGGGTAGAGTGAAGTAATCATGATTTAGCTTTGGTTGAGTCCAAAGCTTTATAGTGTTTTTAAATGGGGGGACAATTTAAATGTTTGTCTCAAAGCTTTGGACAAAAGGACAAAATTGAGTGGTTGAGATTCAAAGCTTGGAATGTGTGATTGAGATTTAATTCTTTTGAGTGATCCATGTGCTTTGTGTTCCCAATTTTCATTGGTTGCTCAATTTATTGTTGAAAGATATTAGGATTAATTAAATTCCATCAATTAATTAAATTAGCCATGTAAGGGAATGGGTTCATTTTATTTTTGATTTAAAACTATACAATTAATTGATTAAAATCAATTATATAGTGTTTTTCACCCCTTTAAGCTTTGATTTAATTATTTAATATCCTTATTTGATTTTTCCTTTGATTTAATTATTTTGTCCAATTTGATTTTATAAATGTCCATTTAATTGATTTGATCCTTTTTTATGAGAATTAGTGCATTTTTTTTATTTTTCCATTTTGATCATTTAAAAGCACTTGACCATTTTTTAGTGTCTACAAAGGATATTGTGAGTGATGAAGCACTTGCAACCTTGCCACCTAAGAGGTCCATAAGTCATCAAATTGACTTCATACTAGGAGCCTCATTGCCAAATAAGGCAGCTTACAAGCTTACACTGGAGCAGAACCAAGAGGTAGCTAGACAAGTACAAGAATTACTTGATCAAGGAATCATCAAGTTGAGCATCAGCCCATGTGTAGTGCCAGTGGTCTTAGAATCTAAGAAAGGTAGAAAATGAAGGCTTTGTACTGATTCAAGGGCCATTAACTTGATAACAATTAGGTATAGGTTTCCCATACCTAGGTTTGAGGATTTGATGGATTGCTTGGGAGGAGCACAATTCTTCACCAAGTTGGATCTCAAGAGTGGCTACCATCAGATTAGGATCAAGGATGGAGATGAGTGGATGACAGCCTTTAAGACTACTAAAGGACTGTATGAGTGGCTTGTAATGCCATTTGGGCTTACTAATGCCCTTAGCACATTCATGAGGTTGATGAATGAAGTGCTCAAGGACCACATAGGCATATTTGTGGTAGTATATCTTGATAATATACTTATCTTTAGCAATACAAAAGAGGACCACTTGGCACATTTGGAGACTGTGCTCAAGAGGCTGCATGAGGAGCAATTAGCAATCAATCTAGAGAAATGTGAATTTCTCAAACAAGAGTTAGTTCATTTGGGTTTTGTGGTATACAAGGGTCATCTGAAAATGGACCCAAGCAAGGTGTAAGCAATCACAAATTGGCCTACACCAACCACAGGGACAAAATTAAGAAGCTTCCATGGTCTTGCCAAATTTTATAGGAAGTTCATAAGGAACTTTAGTGGCATATGTGTACCAATCCTAGATACCATAAAGGGTGGAGTGAAGAATAAGTTTAGATGGACATTAGAAGCTAGCAAAGCATTTGAAGAGTTGAAGCAGCAAGTGGCAACATAGCCCATCCTCCTATTACCTAGTTTTGATAAACTATTCACCTTGGAGTGCGATGCAAGTGGCATAGCAGTTGGAGAAGTGTTGAGCCAAGAAGGCGGGCCCATAGCCTTTTTCAGTGAGAAGCTTAATGAAGCTAAGAAGAAGTATTCAGCATATGACTTGGAGCTATATGCATTAGTACAGTCACTTAGGAAGTGGACGCACTACCTCCTTCCTAAAGAATTTTTAGTGTTTACTGATATTCAGGAACTTAGCTACATAAACACACAAGAAAAGTTGAGCAATAGGCACTTGAAATGGATGGAATACTTACAAGCCTTCACCTTCACTATCAAACACAAGAAGGGACATTTGAACAAGGTAGCAGATGCACTAAGTAGGATATTGTTGACAGTGCAAGAGATTCAATTGTAAAGCATTGGCATTGAGAGTTTCAAGGGGCTCTATGGTGAGGATGAAGACTTCTCTGAAGCATACAAGGTATGTTCTAAATTTGAAAACCATTTTCAAAGTCCATGTACTCTGAATACACTTTACAAAGTGGACTACTATTCAAAGGGAATCATCTATATGTTCCCAAGGGCTCAATGAGAGAGAATCTCATTCAAGAGAAGCACAATTGGAGTTTGAGTGGACATTTTGGTATCAACAAGATAATGGAGTTGGTAAAAATATTTTACTATTGGCCCAAGTAGCCAAGGGATGTTAGAACGTATGTGGAGCAATGTGTGGTGTGTATGAAAGCAAAAGGGGGAGCCAACAATCCAAGTTTGTATCAACCTTTTCCCATTCGAAATAGGCCATGGGAGTGCATAAGCATGGATTTTGTGGTAGGTCTCCCTATAACCAAAACAGGGTTGGATAGTGTCTATGTAGTGGTGGATAGATTCAATAAAATGAGTCATTTTATTCCTTGTAGGACCACCCATGATGCAAGCTACATAGCTCATCTTTTTTTAAAGAGGTTGTAAGGATACATGGTTTTCCTTTGAGCATTGTGTCTAATAGGGATGTAAAGTTCATGAGTCACTTTTGGAAGACTTTATGGAGGAAACTAGGCACAAACCTATCCTTTGGGTCAGCCTACCTTCCCCAAACATATGGGCAGACTGAGGTAATAAACAGGGTGCTAGGAAACCTAATGAGATGCCTCACTAAGGAGTATGGATAGACATGCAACATGGTCCTTTCCCAAGTAGAGTATGCCTACAATGACAGCATAAACAAGACCGCAGGGAGAAGCCCATTTGAAATTGTTTATGGGATGCATCCAAGAGGGGTTTCTGAGCTCAGATATCTAGGAGCTATGGAGAATAGGAGTCGACATGTAGAAGATTTCTCTCAGACCATGAAAGAGGTATAGGAGTAGGTTAAGAAGACCATCATTGAGGCAACCCACAAGTTAAAGGCCAAGGTAGAAATGTCAAGAAAGGACATACAGTTTGCAGTCGGAGACCATGTCATGGTACATCTCAACAAGTCAAGATTAAAAAATGAAATGCCAACCAAAATGCATATGAAGAGAGTGGGGCCTTGTAATGTTTTAGCTAAATATGGAAACAATGCCTACAAGGTGGAACTCCTAGTAGACCTAAACATTTCACCAGTGTTTAATAAGGCAGATCTGATAAAATTCAAGGGACCATTATAAGAAATCAGTCAGAACAATGAAGAGATACTTGAAGACATCGGTGCTATAGTCCTACCTCCCATAGCCAAGCCGCAAGCTGAGAGAGTTCTAGAATCTAGAGTGAAGAAACAAACTAGGCAGAGGGTGTACATGGAGCATCTCATCAAATGGAAGGGACATCTTGAATCTGAAGAAACTTGGGTAGAAGAAGTTGACTTCAAGAATTTTGGCATTAATAATTCTATCCTCTCCTCCATTATGCCTTATAGATCTTTTGTGTAGAGGAGGAGTATGGTACAGGAGCACCATTGATTTTTCCTTTTTTGTAAGTCTTTTGGCATGTAAGGATTTCCCTAAGGTCATGTTGACCATAACCTGGAATCCACTTGGGATTTGAGGTCCTTAGGTCATAGGTAGAAGATGGAAGTCTTGTAGTCCTTCTCTTGGAAGTGATGTAATGTAATTTAAATCTAGGATAATGAGGTTTTGAGCATTAGAAATGATTTTTTGAGTCTAGATATACTCTGGGACTCCATGGTAGCTTCCTAAGTCCATTTGGGAAACCAAATTAAAAAGTTATCATATTTGTTGTAAAAGTTGCTAAGCAACTTTTGAAAAGTTTCTCGATGTATTAAGCCTTAAGACCTTAATCAGTGCTTAAGTGCTCTAAACCTCTCATAAGAATAACCTAAGGCTATTTATATAATTTTTGGCTCATATCCCAAGGTTAGAAGGGGTATTGTATTGCAGGTTCGTTCTAGAAGTGTGCACAATCCTGGTTTTTGGATTGGATTTGTATGGATAGTGAATTAATGAAGGGAATGTTGAACTAGATCTGGTCTCATGATGGATGTTGGGTGTTAATGTTTGGATCTACTTTCATTTTCTACAATTATATTAGATTTTACTTTTTATTTACTAGTTTATTTTTAAATCTTCAATAAACCTCTATTCACTAGTTTCTACTAGGAGAGTTGAGAACATATATGGAAGCAGGGGCCCTTGTGTGCATGCAAGGTATTTTTTCAATCTATCCCTAGGCCAGCCATGATGAGCCTGACTAGGAAGGATTGAGCAGAGAAGAAGAATAGCTTGTAGAGGCCGAGATATGGAATATGTGCTTTAAGAGTTGGAGGTCTTGGATATGTTCATTTCCAAGATCTAGATCCAAGGAGGGAGAGTGATCAATCCATCTGATCACCTAAAGCCAAGAAACTCTTCACTGAATCAGAGAAAGGCCTAAACCCTACCAAAAGCACCTATTTTTGGTTAGGGGATTGTACAGCCTGGGAGAGACCTAAACCCTAAAAAATACTTGAGACATTGCCTCATGTTTTGAGGATCCATAATTTATTTGCAGGGTCACTTGGGAGAAATCAGGAGGAATGCCCTATTTTCTCGGAGAGGAGGCCTAATTGAGCCCTTCCTTGTAGCCCTAAATTACAAAGGAAGTATGAGATTGATAGAGAGGATTGATGAAGGGAAGGTTGGAACATGTGTAAAAACATTATTTAAGATATTTTACAACACCTCCTAACCTCTACAAGCTCCCTAGTTCATTTGGATGTGTTACACCCTTATTCTAGCTTAAGGGTCACTAGGTGCATGGAAGTGCTAAATGCCAAGAATGTGTGTTTGTGTTGATTGATCAGTTTTGGTAGTTTGGTTGGGCATAGTACCATTGGATTGAGCCACCATAGGAATCCTATAGGTCATTGGTGTTAGTGAATACACTTGAGTGTCACTAGGTGAACCCAAGAACAAGGGCTTGTGACTAGCTCTTCTCAACCTCCCTATCAGCATGCCTAAATTCAAATGCATAGATGGGAACATTAAAAGAAACCTATTATTAGTAATATCTATTGTGGTTCATTGGATCTAAAATATAGAATAAAAAAATAGTTCAACTAACCTTGTTAAATATGACATTATTCTCTTCCTTTCTCAAGGAGTCTCCTCCAAAAAAGACAAGAATTCAAACCATGTTAAAGATGAATGATAGAGAAAATATTATTGCTTGAAAACTAGTACCTTTAACTAATGTGAGTATCTTAGATCTACAAATAAAAAATTATATAATCACAAAACCTCTCTTTAGCAACGGTAGTAGACAATCAAATCTTAATCTACTATATATAATAATTTTGATGGTTGGAAGAATACATGATAATTCAAAGGACAATAATAAATTTAAATAAAAATTTGAACAACTTACTCATATTCAACACTTGGTCTATCACATTTTGAAAACATATTCAATCCCATCAATTGTGAAATACTTCATTGGCCATATCTTAATGATTGCATCATATCACAAAGCACTATAATCTTATATCAAAAATTTCTTTCTAAGGGATGAAACTAGTTGATAGCTCAATGAAGTTGTGTGGTAGGTTGGATATCCATAAGATGGATAATCAAGCAATCAATAAAAGAGATGGAGAAAAATCATAAAGGGAAAATGATATTATTAAGATGAAAAATGACCAAATTGAATATAAAGTTTTACTAATCCTTAGTGTTTTTCTCACTCCCCAAGAAAACAATTATTTTTAATGAAATTAATCGGTCATGTGCGTGTGTTCATACATACATACATACATATATATGTGTGTGTGTATATGTATATATATTTACATATACATATAGATCTTTGTGTGTGTGTGTGTGTATGTGTGTGTGTGTGTGTGTGTGTATGTCTATGTCTATGTCTATGTCTATGTCTATGTCTATGTCTATGTGTTACATGTGTATGTGTACATCTACGTATATGTATATGTATATGTATATGTATATGTATATGTATATGTATATGTTATGTATATGTATATGTATACATATAGGTATATGTATATGTATATATATGTATATGTATATGTATATGTATATCTATATGTATATGTATATGTATATCTATATGTATATGTATATGTATACATATACATATACATACATATATATATACATCATATATGCATGTATGTATGTATATATGTATGTATGCATTTTTTTTCTTTTTTCTTCTTTTTATTCTTGTTTTCTTCAGCAAATTGCTACCTAGGGGTAGCTACCTTTCATTAAAAGAAAAGAGAATTGCATAGTCAATTACCAAGGAACAAACTCCCATTGACCTTCATAACCGATCTATAAGTCTTCGTGTTGTTTCTTTTCATTTCATCTCTTAGAACCTTCATTGTGTCCACCATGTCTCTATTTTTTAGTACCTTGGGTATTTCAAAATCCTCGACAACCATCCCATAATGGGTGAATGGATTCAAGTTCTTGAGGGCTTTCATTTCATTCTACCTTAGCAGTACCACTACAATCCTCTTAATGACCTTCTCCATGGCCTTGAAGTCTACCAAGGTACAAGCCACTATATAAATTAAATTCTCGACAAGAGTAGCATTATGGTGATGCAGTCCCTCTAGCATCTACCTTCCTAGAATCTTCTTGACTATGTCCTCCTCCACATTTCCAGTGATAACAAATATTTCACAATTTTTTTCTCCCACTAGGATATCACATTTATAGTCATATCCATCCATCTGAACAAATTGATTTTCTCCATTACACCATACACATGTTTTGTTCCTTCTCTTGGTTAAATAGAATATTGGGGTTCTAGATAGTTCTAATTTTGTATTGCCCTCACTTTTTTTTCCTCTATCTTCAGTAGTAATCCTTTCTACGCCTCTATTTTCTTTGTGCACATATCTTCTTTGATCCAGTTGTGTTGAGCATCATTTTTACATGAAGACAATGGCTAGGAATTTGTAGGAGAAAGTTCCCCTCTTAGAAGATTGACGGAATCAATCTCAAGGTTCCTTATGGCTGGGTCTCAACCACTTGGATAGCTCAACAGAAGATAGATGTGGATATGTTAACAAGGAGGCCTTTGTTGGTTCTTCTCTCAAGGGAAATTGTAAAATAAACTTTAGGATTCCACTATATCTCTCTTTTTTATTTGATTTTCACATTTAGAAACAAAGCAATGCTAATTTAATTGATCTATTGAAAATAACTTGTGAGGAGGGTTAGGAAAGACAAGGTAACAAGAGATTGAATGAAACTGTCGAAAAGAAATCTAATGGACATATGCTAGCATCACACCACCATGTGAATTAAATAACCAAGAAGATGAAGAAACCCACGAAATAGAGATCAGATCATATCACAATCTTCAGCTAAATGGTTGCAATCATCAGCAAAATCAAACAAATGTAGACATATGATAAGCCATAACTCATCAAATCACAAAGCCACCCCATATGTGTGCGCACATGAGACAAGTTAATCTTTAAGCACCAAAGAATAATCTTCTCATAAATTCATCACAACACAGCAATGCAATACCAACAAACACCGAACTAAAAGATCGTAGACTTAAAACCATTAAACAACCAATTGGCTCTTTGAAATAAAAGAATGAGCAATTCACACATTCATAAATTTCATATAGATAGCAGAAGAATCACACCACGAATGAAGCACCAATTGGATATGTTATATTAATGATCAAATCGACCCTCATTACATCATTTTATTACAATTTATAGAGGTAGGCATTTATTTTCATAGCTAGGGTTTAGCTGCAACTAAAACTTGAAAGTAAATCTAAACTAAAGCTTGCATTAATGAAACTACTTCTAAAGCTTAGCTAAACTACCCTAGCATGGAATTAAACCTTGTGCATTACAAAGCTTTGAATAAATCACGCATTAAATAACTCAAGAATGGAGCTGGAACTCATGCATGCACTTGAAAATCTTCACATTTTTTCCCTTGATCCTTGGCTATGGCTTCTCCAAGTGGCTTTAAGTAGAAGAGATCCCAAAACCATGCACAAATGACCCTCAAAAAGAAGCCCAGATGACTAAAAAATCAACTCTGAGATAATTGGAGTCAAACTTCGGACATGAGAAAAAATGCCCAAATCCCATTAGTTGGTCTGAAAAAATAGGTTCCAAAAATTGACTAAGTGTAAGTCCTCCATCTCCAAAATTTCAGACTTTGGACTTTTGGAGGCTGAAAGTTCTCTAGGGCCAAAATGCCAAAAATCAGGCTCTACAAAAATGGTTGTGTCAAAACTGCATTTTCTCTATACAAAAACTAGTTAAGTCTGGACAGTTTGCTCACTGGCTAGGGAGCACTTCTAGATGTGCTTTCTTGAACCTATCCACTATCTCCAGAACCTCCTCAATATTGGGCACCTTGACCCCTTAAAGGATTTCCTATTGCTTATCTTGGAAGGTGATCAATTCTCTTGCAAAAGCTTGTATTTTCTCTTCCCGAGATAGCCTCTCCTGGATCTCCTCTTTTTGATAGAACATTTGTTAGAGATCCTCCTTGGTCTTTACTCCCCAAAATATATCTAAGTACTGAGTGATGATGACATTTACTAAAAACATGGTCCTTTTGTCATCTTTGTCATACAGATCTAGGTCGAGGCCCTCAAAAAACTCATGCAACTCCTTCACAAAAAGCCCACAGTTATCCCTTTGCTTATCTATCCTTTTGAGGACCTTTTCAAAAATGGCCAATGTTGTCATGATCTCTTGGATCCACAACACAAAAGTGTCTAACTCGGAGCCCTCATATACTTTCACCAAAACTTGGAAGCGTTCCTTCCTTATTACTGTTAGCTTGTCAAGCACTTTCTGCCAATTTAGGATTGTTTCCTCCAAACCATTTTCTTCACTCATGATCTCTACTAGTGAGGTTACTCCTATAAGAAAGGATCTAAGAGGCCTCAGGATCTTCTTTAGGGACATTTTAGCAAATTTCTCAAAATCCTACTTCCAATCAGCACATGCTTGTACAAAAGAATGTGGTATATCTATATTAATCTCCCCCTTCTCCAAAATCACTTGTAATGAGGCCTTGGGGTTATCAAAGTCAATGGGATCCACTTTCTTTAGGATGAACCACTGCATGGCTTCATTTTGTTTTACCAAAGCCACTATCCTTTCTTTATCCTTATCCATGAAGCCGAGGGCATTTTTCAATCCAAGGGTAGCCAAAGTTTTGCTACCCTCTCTAGTCAGCTCTCCCAAGTCTACCTCTTCCAACACATAGTCATCAGGAGTAATCTCACTTGTACTGACATCCATTGTGGTAACAGCCACCTATGCCTTCCACCTACCCACTTGATCTTGTGTTACATAACATAATGTTCTTGCTCAGGTAATTGATGTTGTTTGGTGGAAGGCTTGACCTAGTGCGATCATATCAGCCGCATCATCCATGTATACTCTGGTTCTTGGTTGTATCTCTTTGGTGAACCAGGTGGGTTTGGAGAAAGCATTCAATGGCTCATATGGAGCAGCTAGCATGGAAGAATTTATTGGGTGCTCTATCTCCATTTCTTCGTGACTTTTCTCTCCTTTATTTGTTTCTTTCTCATCCCCTATATTCTGCTCACCTTCCTCTTGTGTTTTTTCCTCTTCATCAGCTATCTACTGTTCATCAGTCATTTGTTCCTTTGTATCAATTTTTTGTTTCTCCTCCTTAGTGTGTGGCTCTTCTTCAGCCTATGATTCTCCTTTGTTGATTTTTTTCTTGGATCCTGCATGTTCTTCCTCCATTTTTCCTCATCAACTACCTTTGTATCTTTCTCAAACTCTTTTGAGATTTGAGGTACTGACTCACCTTGGTTAGGAGGTGGAGTGGGGGTCACAAAGGGAGTGGGTGAAGGCATTTGAAGTGGAGGTAGAGTTTTCATAGTAACATGAGATGATGAAGATTATTGAGGCAGCGGGGTGGTCTATACTAGAGGTGGAAGTGGAGTGGTAGGTGGTGTTTGATGCAGAAATGGTGGTGGATTTGGATGCATAGGTAGAGGCAAAGGTGGAATGGATGAAACTAAAGGGACTTGTGCAGCTATATCCTCTTTGGAGGTGACCCTAATGGAAGAGTCTTTATCAGGCTTTGCAGTCTCCTTCTCAACCTCAGCCACCTCAGCAAAAACTTGCTCTTGGGGATTTTTTTGGATGCCTTCTTCCATGCTACCAAGGGGGCTAGTGATCTGAGTAGGAACTTTTTTCTTAGACTCCTTAAAGCCATGCAACCCCACAAAGTTTGTGATGTCGAACTCATCATCACCAAGAGCATCCATATTTATAGGTTCTTCCTGAGTAGCTCCTCCAGTATCCTCCAGATCATTATCCATTACTCTCCTCTTTATTGATCTTGCGGACCTTTTCCTTCTATCAAGAGGGATGTCATCCAACTCATCCTCATCCTCTTCCAGTAGGATATCCATCTATGTAGGCGTTCAGTCTTTCTTTCTTTTGTATACATTCCCTTTGATTACTCTGGCTGGCTTGGGTCCTATGATCTTGAATTTTGTTTTCTTTTCCATGCTCAGAGAATCATGGCCAATGGATGAAGGCATTAAGGGTGGTGCAATACTTCCCGTCATCCTGGTCTTTACCTTCTTTGAGTGAGTGGTCAGACCATATGTAGTTAGGCGTTCATGCCTATATACCATTTTTGGCTTTAGAGGAGAAGCCTCTTTGAACTATGGTTTGGGGATCTTTTCTCCTTTCTTCTTCTTTTCTCTAGAGGGTTGTCCCAGGATTTGTTTCATAGGTACCAGCTTCATGGGGAAAGGATGGGTGACCCATGCTTTGGTAACCTTGACCACATGTCGGGCTCTAAACTCGATGTCATCATTTTCATCCCTGTCCACCTCTACGTTCAGGATAGCCCGTGTATACACCTTATCTGTGTTGTCGATGGAATCCAAGATGTCCTCAGAATCATCATCTTTCATCTTTTGAGGGATCCTTAATGATAGAGTTCCATATGCCAGCTCTAGACTCATCCGGAAATAATCATAGATTCTCATCTCATAGTCATCCACACAGTTTGCCTAATGATCTTCGATATGTGGTTCATGAACATAATGCCTTCTCATTATATGGCTGAATGTACCAATGGGATCAAAGTGAGGCCTTACCAAATTGTAGGTTAGCAGTGGGAATTCATCCCATTCCCAGGTCATAGATTTGCAGACCTTCATGTCTAGCATGTAGTGGGGGCCAATAGAAATGGGAAAATCCCAACAGTGCTTCTTCTTATGCTTGATCTGTTCACGGGCATCTGATAGTTGCCTTGCTATTTCTAGAAGAAGTACCCTATCAAAAGGGTACCTTGGTAGCTTCTTTGGTGCCAAGGTGCTGCCCGCCACTCGAATGTATGTGAAAGTCTAGAATTGTATGTAGAATGCCCTAAGGGCCTTCACTTTTGTTGTTGCTTCAGCGGATAATCTCTTGGCATAGTCTCCTTCAATGGAGTGTATGATAGCAAACACAAAGGTGTCGTTGACAATTTGGAAGTCTGGGTTGTTATGTGTGTAAAAATCCTTCCTCACTAGTTGAAGATACAACGTAAATGGCCAGGTGTCCTGCTCTCCCATTGCCCTAACCTTGATCAATCCTAGATATACTTCCCTAGTGGCTATAAAATACATGAGATAGGATGTTATGTAGAAATTGGGATCAATCTTTACTCAAACCAACTGTTCATCAAGGTTATCACTCAAAGTGGTGGCCCAATCAAACCTTGATTTCCTTTCCCTTATCTTCTAGATGAGTAGGATCATCCATGGTTCTAATTGAGATGATCTCACTAGCCCATACACCCTACTGATCATTGTGATTACAGATTGGATATCTTCTTACATATACCCCCTCCTCATATCAATTTTGTCTAGTTTGTTTTTGGGCATGGGCTGCATCAGGTATTCATTTTTTATGATGCCATGAGTCCTAGAGACATCCTTCTTGTATAATTCCATCCCTTTATTGATGTGGAAGTTGAAGAACTTGCTGACCCCTTTAGGCGGGTGGAAGACATCCTCAATGTTGTCTGACCTAAGCTCCAGGACTATGTTGCCAACACTATTTTTCACCATATGCTCATCAGGTACATATTGGTTGGCCAATGTGTTAATCAGGTCTAACGATAGGATGGAGACTACGTGAACCGTTGCATTCACCAAAGAGCAGTGTACCAGGGAAGGGCAGTCTTCTGATCGTCCCACCAGTTGGGCGCACTTTGTCAAGTAATTGTTCCAGCTCACATTTCTAATATATGTGTCCATGATGCCTAGGTGTAAGTTGGTTATCTTAGAAGGTGGATGGTACCCCTTGAACTGATATTTCATGGCTGGTGATGCTATGACTTTCTCAACCATTTTTTCAAAGAGAAAAAAATCATGAATCAGTGATATGATAGGAAGAAAACTTAGAAAACAAAGTACATTGACAAAATTAAGCTCAGAAAGGCTACACAAGGCTTTTTTTAGCCTTTCAGACCTTCGGGTGTGTGAAACCTATGAAAGGCCAAAAAGGATGAGAATGCAAAAAGAGGCTCGTGATGAGGCTTTAAAAAACCCTCATTTCAAACTTTCAGCAAATCAGAGGAGAAAAACCTTCACAAACCGAAAGCTCTGAATTGTCAAAGACATGCCTTGTCAATGTTTGCGTGTTTGTTCTATGAAAGGTTTTTCGGCGAGTCAGGGAAGACGTATCTTTGGCTTGTGAAAGGTTGAAAGGGCTAAAACTTTGCACTTAAGCGATTAAGCGAAAAGCTCGGGTTCTTATGTTTCAGCGTTTCGGAGGAGGTGATGTTTTGGTGTGCGACAACACCGAAATGCTAAAAGCTATGGAGGACTTAGGCAATTTACCAGGTTTGAAACTCTACGAGATTGGAAGTTTCAGATCCTAAAGGTCCAAAACTAGGATTTTGACAGTCAGGCTCGAAAATGAGTCTGACGGTGAGTTTGACCACAAACTCACCAAGGGAATGTAAGGCAACTACCTTGCGATCCCCAAGGCCAAAAAGGATGACAAAAATAACCTAAACCTAATGGATAGGCTGAAAAGGCTGGCAAACCACAAACCCTAGCCTACGACCGCAAGCAAACACAAAGAAAAATGAAGGAAAAAAGGGGAGGGAACCTACCTCAAAAAATAAGGAGCAAGAAGGCGATGATGATGAAATAAGGTCGGGGCAACAAGCTAGCAACAAGAGGCACGTAGAAAACTTTGAAGAAGAAAAGGGTGAGAGTGAAAAGATGAAATTAAAAAAACCCACCTTATGCCTTACATAGGCAATTCTGGCAATTGATGTCAGCTCCCCAACCAATCAACCTTTCGGCTTTTTGAGGCTGTTGGACCTCCAAAAGGCCGAAAGCTCTGAAAGGTTGACTCCCTTTTAGGAATTGGACCTCTAAAAGTTTGAAGAAATGCCAGGGCCGAGAAGGCCAAAACTTAAGTTTACTCCATCCTCGCTTTTTCAGACTTTTGCACTTTCGGATGTCCAAAAGTGCGAAAGTGCGACAAGACCGAAAACCTAAAAAAAATAAAAAATAAAAGGACAACAAACCAAAAACAAAATACAAGCAAAAAGTAGAAGGGGGGACCCTAAATCCAAAAGGCTCAAAGGGGAGCATGGTTGTGGGACCACAACAGGTTGATTGTGTGATTTGATAGGAAGTTTGAAATTTTGTTCCCCTCTCTAAAAAAGAGCGATATTGAGTACCTTTGAAACTATCCCCATATGTTCCTAATACCATCAAACCATATCTAGGGCTTCCAGCTTAGCACTTTGCCTATGGAAATGGCCCAGATGACATTGATAAAATCCCCCTCAATGTCCAAATCTATTAGTCCCTATTATTGACAGTACCTTAGACCAATCATTATTTGTACACATGCTCAACATCATTATTTGTACCTACAAGAAGCTTTACAGATCCCCCAAGAATCACATTTTGATCTCTCAACTATGAATCTAACGTAGGAGGGGCCTAGGTTCCCCCTTGATGCATTGTCAAAATTCATTTTTATTTGTTCTTGGTTAAGGGGGATCCAATGTGCACTTATCTTTTTGTTTAAATGTCTTGTCTCTATCTTTGGGGGGATGAGGTGCAACCATGTCCACGCCATGTGCTCATCCCAAGATGTATGTACACTATGTTTCTTCTTGAGTCCACATAGGAATTTAGATGTTTTGAAATTGCAATTTTTAGTTTATTGTAGAATGTTTCTATGCTCTCTTCCTTCTCCCTAAAAATTTGATTGTTTTGTTCCTTCCATAGAGGTCATAATGTGCTTGATGGGATTGCATACTATAGACCTAACCATGTCGTGCCTTTATATAGTAGTGGCCATGAATTTAAGATTTCTTTTAGAGTTGCTAGGAGAGGGCACTAATAGTTCATTTTACCAAGATAAAATTTCCAACATTTTTTGTGTCACTTCACATTAGACAAATAGATGTGTTAGAATAAATGAGAGGGGGGTGAATCAGTTATCCAGTGTCCCAAAAAAAATGTATAATCCAAAACAAATTCTTCAACTTCTGCTACTTGGTAAACATAAAATACTTTCATTGTCTATGCTTTTACCGATTATCAGTCTAAAACTTATAGTAGTTACCGATCAAATCTAACATGCAATATGCAAAGTATGATAACAAACAAATATCACAATCAACACATAACACAAGAGATTTAACATGGAAACCCTGTCAAGGGAAAAACCACCTGGGACCGGCAACCCAAAAATGTTCACTCTTCTAAAGTGAGGTTGGTAAAGACCCAACCTTATTAAAGGTTAAAAACACATTGTTAGGTGTGACCTTGTTAGAGGATTTTAAACCAGAAGTTATCATCCAACCAGCAATCACTCTGGGGTTGACAAGATAACAATGTTCACTCTATGAATGAAACATAAAAAGACTTTCTTAATCCACTCGGTTAAGAGATTTGACTTGTACAATGGTTAAATATGTAACAGTGGATGATCTTCTTTGATACAACTTCAATTGCAGTTTATAGATCAATATCCAGCTCATACAAATCTTTTTAATCAATATATCACTTCAGATTCAACACTATATCAACTTACTGTCCGTCGGTAATTACTCTTTGTAGCTCAGTAATTATTCTGTAGTTTAGTTCTCACTAACTAGTATGATTAGAATGCATGAAAACTTGTTCACGCGATAATTTTGTAGTATCTTCTTCCTCCGACATAGTTTCAACAATGAAACCAATGTCTCTTACATAGATGATTAAATCATTTTCTTTTTGTCCATCAGATTTTGCCACTTAATCTCATTCATTGATTTTTCTGCTTTAACCTTCTTCGGCTGATGTGTTAGTAACACATTTCAATCTTCTCCGTTAGATCTTCCTTGAATTATGTTAGTCGTCGATCTTCATAACAAACCTTATATGTTACCTAGATTTCATACACTTTCCAGCTTATCAATTTATTGGCTAAACTAATCATTTAATTCCTTTCTATTCTTTCTCGGTTAACAAAGAAATGCATCGGTGAACACAAGCTCGGTTAACACTGCGCTCGGTATATACTACACTTCGTGGGTGTATACTAGAATGCTTCATTTACTGACAACACTGCTTTGTGTCTTTTAGCTCTATTCTTCATCATAAATGAATGGAACATAATAAAGTCAATATCATCAAGTCATAGACTCATCAACAAGTTACTCAGTGTATTCCTTATCCTCATCTGACATATACATCTTCCTCATGTAGATACTTTTGTTCTTCATCTCTTTCACCTTTCTTCAAATGTTTCGGTATAGTAACTTACAAAATAAGTACTGTCAAGCTAGTTGACATCAATGACAACATAATATTGATTTAATCATCTCACATATCTAATCAGCAACTCCTTAGTGATCTTTAATCATAGATTCTTCATTCAAGTTCTAAATCAGTTGTAGTTCATCAATCTCTCCCTTTGGCATTGATGGCAACTCAAGTAATATGTGTAATACCCCAAAAATGGGCTATAAGTTCATTAACCTCCTACATCGACAAATCGAACAAAATCGACATCAAAGTCCTAACCTAAGGCACATCTAACATCATCGAATCATAATTGATTATCTTAAATTCTGCATCGGGAATATTCCTAGTAATATTCCTAATTATCTTAATTATCTTTAATTTAATGATTATTTGGCGATAAATCACATTTATCCTAAGTTTGATTAATTGAATATTTTCATATTTAATTAATTAGATTTAATATTTTCCACTTAATTATTTAATTAAATTTAATTCTATCTATTATTAATTATATTATTTAATTTTGACAATAGATCAAAATTCCTATCTTTAATTGATTAAATTTTTATTTAATTAATTAAAACATGTTGTCATTATTTAATAATATAATTTTTAATAAAAGTTTGGTAAAATAGTTAATTAACCCATAAATTAATTATTTTATTTCAAAAATCAGTTGAGTTGAGGATAAATCACTTTATTTATTTATTTAATTCTAAATTATTATGCATATTCAAAAGAAACAGTTAAACTCCCAATCAGAAAATCAATGCAAGTTATTGACTTTTTGGAACTCAACATCTTTTTGGAGTTCAAAAAGCTGATCTAAACTCTAATTTGGGTTAAAAAGCTATTTTTGCATGTTTTTGCATGATTTTGAGAATTAACTATCTTTCATGATCAGATAACTCAAAAATCAAGATGAGTTAATTTGAGTGATTTATGGCTTTTATCCATGCACCTCCAAAGCCCTGGATTTCTATAAATTAAAGGCTTCAGCTCTTCACAAATCATCTCATATTTTGCACAATCACGCTGGATAATTGGAATTGAAGAATCAAAGCTCTTGCGAATCGACATCTTTGTGAGATCAATCTTATTTTTGCATTCATATTACATATCATTGTTAGATTAGCATAGCATATCAGTTTTCATATAGATTAATTTCATATCAGTTTTTCATTCATTCTTATTGCATAGAAAAATCTAAAAAAATAGCTTAATTGCATTTATTTCATATCCATCTTTTGCATTCAAATCCTTCATTTAGGTGTCGTCTAGGTCACTGATCTCGATTACAATCTGAGAACATCAATCTCGCACCTATTAGAAGGCAGTAAATTGCTTGGTTAGATTAGATTTCAATTTTGCATGATTTTGATTATCACTAACCTCTAATATTTTACTGAGTGTTGTGTCTACAGATCAGGTACAATTTTCACACACACATTTCTGGCGCCCACCGTGGGGCAACCCACTTTTGCTTGCTGGTTTTGATTTTTTTGAGAGCTAAAACCCCAAAGTTTCAAATATTTAATTTTATCTCCCAAACTGCTTGGATTTTTGGTCTGAAATTTTTTTTGGAAGTTGGCGACATATCAAAGAAGCTACAGTAAAAAATTTAGAATTTTCTAATATGTTTTTAATTTTTAATATTTTTTTCTTCAAATTATGAAAAAAATTAATATCTGACGCAAATCAGCATATTTTTTGGAAATTTTTATATTTTCGGAAAGCTCTTTAAATTCTACAGGGGGTTCATTCTTTTTATTTTAAATTTGGACATGATATAATAGCTCAAATAGTCAATTTATAAAAACTAGTCTATTTTGATAAAATGGGTCTCTAGGGCACAAATGAAGAGATTTTTTTAAA
Organism: Chamaecyparis obtusa; assembly: GCA_027943335.1. Classification (NCBI taxonomy): domain Eukaryota; kingdom Viridiplantae; phylum Streptophyta; class Pinopsida; order Cupressales; family Cupressaceae; genus Chamaecyparis; species Chamaecyparis obtusa. The sequence continues at coordinate 88,923 of BSBK01000137.1, read as the reverse complement.
ATTTTTGCATTTTTGGAAAGCTCTCTATTTTTCAATAGGGGTATCTATTCTAAATTTCTATTTTTGTGACCAAAATCATATCAAAAAAATTAGATCTTGTTGACTAGGTCAAATGCAGCAAAAAAAAATAAAGTTTTGTGATGGGTATGCACTTATTTTTTTCACATGGTTCAATGAATGATATGAGTTGTCATTTGGGTTAATTTTTGGTTATTATTACTGATAATAATTTATTTTTAGAGCTAACCCTATGGTTTTCATAAGTTGAATATATTTTGCATATCTTGTTTGCTTATTTGCTTGTTGGAGAGTTCGTCACTTGCTTGCATGGAAAAGCTCAACAAAAATTGCTAAAAATCAAGGAAAATCTACTAAGCGCATTGTGAGGATCCCAAGTATTCTCCTTCATCTAATAATATTTTGATTTGGGACTTAAAATAAATCTCTTATGTGTCAAGCTTGTGTGCATCTTTTCATGCTTTTGATCTATTTCTACACACTTGCATAATTGATACTAGGTTGTGAACCCTTAAAGATTCATTAAGTAGTCTTAGAATACTTGTGATTGATCTTGATTGCTATCTTGGGTTATTGGACTCGCTAATCCGCCAGCCCCTCATTTTCACCCCGTGGTTGCAATCTCAGCGCCATAAAGGGGAGGGGTCAACAGGACAGAAGCGTTAAGTGTTCCACTTGGCAACCCTTTTGTGCTTTTAGGAACTCACTTATTTTCTAAGTTGGGGACTCATTTTCAGCTTGTGTGAGGTGTTAAGGGTTCCACCTTGTGGACTCATCTCATATTCACTTTAAGCGTTAAGTGTTCCTCTTTCTACTTTTTGGGTACTTTTGGTAGATATACTTTCAGAAATATATCTGTGCTCACATAGTAATTAGGCCCTATGAACACTATTCATGATTCTTGAAAGATTGGATTCTCAGCGAAATCCTTCTTGACGATAGAATCCTTGTAGGTAGGGAGGATACTTAGTGCGTTTCACATTCAACTTGGTTAGTGCATCTTCTCTTATTGATTGACACATTCTCTCTCCGGAGAGGTTGATAGATCACGTAGGGTTGATATCACGAGCTTTGGTGAATCAAAATTGGTTAGTGTGTCTTCTCTTATTGATTGATACATTCTCTCTCCGGAGAGGTTGATAGATCACATGGAGTTGATATCACAGACCTTGGTGGAACAAAACTTTGTCTTAGCGTGTCAGATTAATCTGCTTGTTTTGTTTGGGTTAAAAGTGAAGAGGTGTCAAAACCTTGAATCTGGAGCCAAGTCCCCTTGTGGTATAAATCTGTGTCATCTTTAGAGAGGGTTAACCGTAGTTGACAATCCCTTCACAGGGCAAACTGCGTTGACGGAACCTCAAGCGGTCATAGCCATTTTCGTCGTGGTAGTGACAGCCGCTATATAAATGTCCTTGTGGAAGAAATCTCCATGGCTATGGTTCATTGTTGGGTTGTCAGATCTCCCTAGCAGCTCTTGAAGATTAAGTTCTCGGACTGTGTCAAAACCCTGGTGCACCGGGATTGGAGTTCACCCCTTTGAATCATAAAAGTTGCAGAGTCAAACCATTACTAAAAACCCTAGAGAGGCCAATTTTTCACTTTCAGGTATATGTGTGTTATTGCAAAACTTTTCAGAACATACACAATTAGTACTCTCAGGGATTAGCACAATTTGGTCACTTGATTGTTCATGCGCAAGGTTGCTTTTGCCCTTGTTCATTGTTTTCAGACGTGCTTGGAATCACTGGCTTGCTGTTCTGCGTGCTTGTTTATCTACTTGGCTCTTAAAAATGATCAAATCTGGTATAACCTTCAAAATCTGGACAGTACAATTTGCAAACAATCCAGAACAGAAAACCTTAAATTTTGCAAAAATTCACGTAAAGTTCTTTATGGAGGCAAAAGTCATTTCAAGAAGTCAAAAGTCGTATGACTTTTTGTCAAATGTCATTTCAGTATCACCCATATGTCGTATGATTGAGAGCCTAGTGTCGTACGAGTTTTCAAACCAGCAAAATTCAAGAAGCCAAAAATTGTTAGCAACTATCATACGAGTTTTGTCAATTGTTGTTTCATTTCTACCCAACTGTCGTACGACTTTCACAACTATCATTTCATTTCTACCCAACTGTCGTACGAGTTTGCAGAGTGTCATTTGGAAAAATTTGAGAGAGTTGTCAAAAATTGTCAATTTGCGAGATATCCAATGTTTCCAGCCTAGTTCCAGAATCTGTCAAAAATATCATTGTGTCAGGAACAGAGCAGTAGCTATTGAGCATTCTACCATTTTCTAAGTTTGATCTTTTGAATCTGATCTAGTCTTCTATTTGATCAATTTGACTCCTTTTTATCTCGTGTCAAAACCTTGTCATAACCATCAATCTTCAATCAATCTTCAAAAATAGACTAAGTGTTGAGAACTCGTGTCCGCTATCTTTTGGGTGATCTATCCCATACATCCAGGGCACAGTTTCCTTCACCCACATCTCATCAGATTTTCAAAACTATCATAATCTTGACAAGGTTGCGTCATCCGATTTTCTCGAATCAAATTGTTCTTCAGTTGTCTTTGTCCTTTTCTTCTGTTTCGTTCAAAGTTAATGGTGGAGACTAGAGCTTCTTCACACAAGAAATCAAAAGAAACATCTTAGAACTTACTTTTGACCAATACCCCGGGTCCAACTCTTGAACAACTCATCAAGTCAGGTATCTACGAAGATGACGGTCTCGGTAACTTTTGATTAAAAATTGGTTACATACCTCCTCTATCAACTCACAGAGGTAATCAACAAACTCCTCCTCAATCTATTCCAGGGAGCCCAAAAACTCCTACCATGTCTCAAGTAGGGACAAACCACGGTTCTCTAGGAGGAGGATCCCAGGGACACTATTCTCAACATAATGCCGACCACGACCCTACACCCTCTGAAATCCATCGGTGTCAGAATGATGATGAATTCAAAAGAATGATGAGGCATTTCTTGAAAATGGATAGAGAGGCATACTTTTTGCAATTAGCCCAGGAAGGAGCTAAACTTCCTCCTCACTTCAATGTCAAAGATATCATCATGCATGAGGAAGAAACTCCGATGACGGCCATAATGAACCAACTGCATGCTGTGCAGGTCAAAATGAATAAAATTGAGAAAGAGAAGGAACCCAAGGAATTCTCCATGGAGGCCCTTTGTCCTTTCCCTTTTGACAAAGACTTGTATATGCCTCCATTCCCAAAAAGAGTGGAGATACCAAAGTATGACAAATATGACAGACACTCTGATCCTCAAGATCATGTCAGAGAGTTCTATACGCAATCCATGGAATTCATGCATGAACCAACTTATCTAATGCATCTTTTTCCTAGATCCTTGGGAGGAGCATCCATTCAGTGGTTTTCAAGATTACCTTCTACGATCAAAACTTTTGAGGAATTGATTAAATTATTTTATCAACAATATTCCTACAATATTCAACATCCGATTACCATGATCGATATCTGTAACCTCAAGCAATATCCAGGGGAATCATTCCTAACTTTTCTCAAGAGGTGGCGAAAGAAGTTTTCTCTATATGCTAGACCAATTCCTGAAATGGAGAAACTTGAAATCTTTATCAATAACCTTGTTCCAAAGCTAAACTATCCATTACAAATGCAAGATCATGTATCTTTTGATAAAATGGTGGATAATGCAATCAAGATTAGAAATCACACTTCAAAAGGACAAGTCTGAATCTGGATCTAGCTCAAAAGATAAAAACAAGAGCTAGAATAGAAACAAAGGTATCATCTCTGATGGTGTTGTTGACACTATTCACGCCCCATCAAAGGCACTGGCCTACAATCTCACCCTTGCCACCAAAGCCATTGAAGCTTCAGAGCAAAAATCTGTTGAACCATCTCTAAAGAAGCCATTCAAATGATGGGATAATAAATGAAAGTTTACTCCCCTGGGAGAATCTTCAGAATCTTCCCTGAGAACCCTGATAGCTGATAACATGATCTCTTTACCACCAATCCAAAAGCCTGATCTGGATCCAAAACCATATTGGTGGAAAGATAATGAATTATGTTCTTTCCATTGAACTAAAGGCCACAAAACTAATGGATGCTTCCACTTGAGGCATACCATTCAAGACTTGATAGATCAAGGGGATATCATGATCGATAATCCTACCAGCAATAATGATCACACAGCATTTACAGAACCATTTCCACAACATGGCAAGGGAGTTTCCACTTCTCAGCCTAACATGGGGGCAAATGTCAACTATGCCTACCCTGGAAATGATGCTGTCATCAATATGGTTGAACCATGTCTCTCTGAGAGCTGCAATGTCATCACAATTGTATAAAGAGATAGAAATCATTCCTCAGCTAATGTAGTTACCAGATCACAAGCTCAGACTCATCTGAAAGGACAAACACCAAGTTCATCTAATGTCCCTAAGATACCTTTCAATCTCACATCTGCTTCTAAATAGAAGGTTGCCTCGAAATCTTCCAATCCAAAGGATACCAGACCTACATCTTACAGCATCGTCCAACAACTCCAGCATACCAATGCCAAAATCTCTATGTTTGAGTTACTTCGAATATCTCCAGCTCACAGAGATATCCTAGACAAGGCTTTGCTCGGCTCTAATGTTCCTGATGATCTAGATCTAAACAGGTTCCAGACTATGGTTGGTCATCTAACTTCTCTGCAATATATCTCCTTTTTAGAAGAGGATGACAACTCCCTAAGTCACCCACATAATCAACCCTTGCACATAGAAGTCTTGATCTAGAACCGTCGAGTCAAACGTGTGTTGATAGATGGGGGCGCAGGCCTCAACATTTGTGCTTACAACTTAATCACACAGTTGGGATTCTCAGAGATGGCTATTGATCCTCGAAAGAAGATCACCATAAAAGCCTATGATGAACAAGAAAGAGCTTCTAAAGGCACTATTGTCTTACCCATCTGAGTGGGTCTGGTCATCAAAGATACCACATGTCAGGTGCTTGATCTACCATTAGCTTACAATATCCTTCTAGGGAGACCCTGGATACATGAAATGCAAGCTATTCCTTCTACGTACCATCAACGCTTGAAATTTCCCTATGAAGGAGTGGAGGTTACTATCCCAGCAGATCTGAGTACAACTTGCAATACATTGAAGAAAAGTGTCGATAAGCTTGTTCCCAATAACAAAGAATCTTCCATCAAGCAGCTAAATGTTGCTTCCACATCTAAGATGGACGACATTGCTAAAGAGATCAATATCAAAGAAAATGGGATGGGAGAATACACTATAGAGCCAGTCTTGTCTTTGACATCTCTCCCAATCTCACCTAAGTCGTATGGACAATCCTTGAAGCAGTCTAAATCAGAACCTAAGGAACCTATGGAAGCATACAAAAGAAATTTTGTGGCGGAGCAAGTATCCAAACAAGAATTTGAAGAGGATGAAGCTGTCCTGGCATTGCTATATAAAGAGGATTCTGAATCTACAATTGTTCAACCTAGTGAATCTATAGCACCTACAATCCCTTCTAATTCATATGGTCCAAGAAACAAATTGATAGCCAAGATGGGATATTCTGGTCAAGGACCTCTAGGAATCAGGGGAAAGGGTCTTGTGACACCCATTTCACATATTGGTAGAGCCAAAAAAGATACTAGTGGCATAGGGTTTATGAAGAAACCCTATCATCTCAAAGGTGGTTGTTCTCATGTCATAGAACAAATTGCACCAGGAGAATCCCTTCTTAAGAAAAAAGAAATAGAACCCTCTGATGATGATTCAGACAGCTCTGAGCTTATCCCCTATGAAAAATTGCCTAAAGAGATCAAAGATCTTCTTGATGATAACAATGATCCTATCAGAAGAATTAATGTAGTAAAAACACAAGAACCTACTGTAGCGCAAGAGATGGTTGCACCACAAGAACCAGCTAATCTCGAAGGCACTCAAACTGATCAAGAAGAAGGGGGTAGTTATTCTGACACTGATTCCCATGAATATGAATTCAAGTCAGAGACTGAGGGAAATCCTTCTTGGGGTATTCATCCTGATTTCACACATTTTTTAAGCTTTCCTAGAGATCCTGAATCAGAAGCTGAGTCAAATGACTATGAATGGGGTGCCATTCCAGAAGAAGATGAGCTTATAACAGAGAAATATATTGATGTTATTCACCAATATGTATCTCAGCCCAATGTAGGTCTAGAGCGAAACAATGAACTTAATGTGTCTGATTCACCTATGGCTGAAGAGGACTCCCATGATGATGTTGAGCCTATTCACGAATTGAACATTTTGAGCTGTAATATCACCTTTGAACTTGAGCGTTGGGTTAGGACCAATGATGACATATCCACATCCGTGAACACCATATCCCAAGCCTTTCCCGCTTTGACTATCCAACGCCCTGATCTTATCGACCAAACTTCCACAAACCCAAACCATGGTATGTACACCTTCCCAAATGACTATACCCTTGCCTGCTACCTCAATGCAGTTGAGCCTATGAGTACTTCCATCAATGAACCGAGCGTCAGCACGACCGAGTCAGACATCAAATATCTTAGTCAGAAAAACAAGAGTAAAAAGAAAAAGAAAAAGAGTTCTGAGGGTGAAAACCACTTTGTGGCAGTCTCAGAACTGACAAAAGTAAAAAGAAAAGATGTATCTGAAGGTGAAAACCTCTTTGAGGTGCCTAAGGATGACATATTTGATGTCCTTTCGAGTCATTTATAGGATAGATCTCCAGTTCTGATTGAGCCAACTCAATCCATCAATTTGGGTACAACAGAGGAACCACAATTGGTACATGTAGCACAATCTCTATCAAAAGAAGAGAAACAGAAATTCACTACATTCTTATCAGAAAAAAAGATCAACTTTGCATGGAAATACTCAGATATGCCAGGATTGGATCCCAATCTCATTATGCACCATCTATCCATTGCTCCCGGAGTAAAACCAATCAAACAAAAATTGAGAAAGATGCATCCTCATGTTGCACTCTTAGTCAAAGTAGAACTAGAAAAACTCCTAAAAGCTGGATTCATCCGTGTCATAGACTATGCTGAGTGGATTTCCAACATTGTACCTATTTCCAAACCAGATGGTTCAATCAGAGTATGCACGGACTTTAGAGACGTGAACAGAGCATGCCCTAAGGATGACTTTCCACTACCTAACATTGATATGATAGTGGATATGACTGCGGGCTATGAAATGTATTCCCTTATGGATGGTTTTTCTGGATACAACCAAATCAAAATTGCTCTAGAAGATCAAGAGAAAATAGCTTTCACATGTGCGTGGGGAACTTTCTGTTGGAATGTTATGCCATTCGGACTCAAAAATGCTGGAGCTACATATCAAAGAGCAATGACATCTATTTTTCATGATATGATGCATAGAACAATGGAGGATTACGTGGATGATACCTTGGCAAAATCCATCATTAGAACTGAACATCTAACAGACTTGAGCATGATCCTCGACAGAATGGAAAAATTTAGTCTTCGACTAAATCCTAAAAAGGGTGCTTTTGGAGTCACTTCTGGAAAGCTCCTAGGATACATCGTCTCCAAGAAAGGCATTGAAGTTGATCCAGCTAAGGTCAAGGCTATAATAGAGATGCAACCTCCCACAAATATCAGTCAAATGAGGATGTTGCAAGGCAGAGTTCAATCTATCAGAAGATTCATATCACAGCTAGCGGACATATCACAGCCTTTTACAAAAACATTACATAAAGGTGTGACCTTTGCATGGAATGAAGAATGCGAGAACAACTTTAAACATATCAAGAAGTATCTTTCAAATCTGCCTATATTGATGCCTCCTATTCATGGGAAGCCATTAATATTATATGTCTCCACAACAGATTCATCACTGGGGGCATTGCTAGCACAGCATGATGAGAACAAGAAAGAAAGAGCCATCTACTATATCAGCAGAACTTTAGTGGCCTATGAGAAGAACTACTCAATGATAGAGAAGGTATGTCTAGCTGTGATCTTTGCATCGCATAAACTGAGACACTACATGTTAGCTCATACTACTCATTTGGTAGCTAAAATTGATCCACTGAAATATCTCCTAAGCAAAGCTACCCTCACAGGTAGACTAGCTAAATGGGTCATGCTCTTGAGCGAATTTGACATTGAATATGTTGAAAGAAAAGCTATCAAAGGACAGGTCATTGCTGATCAATTAGCTGAAGCACCACTGTTTGATGATACACCCATGCAAATGGAATTTCCTGATTCCTCTATCATGCACCTCTCTTCTAGAGCATGGCGGTTATTCTTTGATGGCTCCTACACACAGAATGGATCTGGAGCAGGCATATTGTTCATCACTCCTCAAGGATACTTGATATCCAAAGCATTCAGATTAAAGTTTCCTTGCACAAACAATATTGTTGAATATGAGGCACTTCTCAATGGTATGAAAATGGCAATACAGTGGAGAGTTACAAAGATGCACATTCATGGAGACTCACAACTGGTTATCCACCAAGTCAATGATGTGTACCAAACCAAAGATGAAAAGCTCATTCCTTACAAGAGAATGGTAGATGATTTAAAGAAATACTTCATCTCTATCACATTTGAACAAATACCTAGAATGGAGAATAAGGCTGCCGATGCAATGGCAACACTATCTACTCTCTTACAGTAGCCCGAACATGAGCTACGCTACGAGTTCTTGGTGGAAGCCCTATCCTATCCTGCATATGACTCCCCTGAAACCCGCATGATCTGCACCGTTGTAGGTTATGATTCATCCCGCTACAAAAATATGTTCTCCTATCTCCATGACCAAATCATCCCTGAGTCCTTTAACCATTTTGAGAAATGAAACCTTATCCGATCCGCATCCCGATATGTCATCGTTGGTAATGATCTATACAAATGAGGTCTAGATGGTACACTGCTTAGATGTTTAGAATGAGAAGAGTCTCAACGTTCATTAGAGGAAGTCCACGAGGGTATATGTGGGTCACACTCGAACGGTTTAACGTTAGCTCGAAAAGTTATTAGGGCTGGGTATTATTGGCCTGAAATGGAAAAAGAGGCTATTAAATTTGCTAAAAACTATCAACAGTGTCAAGTACATGGCAACTTGATTCATGCTCCAGGGAGAGATCTGATTCCCTTTACTACACAATGGCCTTTTCAATAATGGGCATTTGATCTCATAGGTTCTATCCATCCGCACTCTTCTAATGGACATACCCATATAATCACAGCTACAGATTATTTTACAAAATGGGTAGAAGCAGTTCCTCTAACACAAGCAACGGGGAAACAGATCTCTATGTTCATCCTGAACTACATCATTTGCAGATATGGGATCCCTCACTCTATAATCACAGATAACGGGGGACAATTCAAAAACAAGGACCTAGATGACTTATGTGCCAAGTTCAAAATTACTCAACATTGGTCATCTATCTACTATCCTCAAGGGAACGGACAAGTTGAGGCTTCAAACAAAAATCTCCTGAAGATCTTGCATAGAACAGTGAATAAAACAGGAAGAGACTGGCATCTGATGATCAATCCCACTCTCTGGGCATACAGAACTAGTATCAGAACGCCTACAGGGGCTACACCTTTTGCTTTAGTTTATGGGTCTGAAGCGGTACTGCCTATTGAGGTTGAAATCCCATCACTCAGAATCAGAATGCATGGACTTTTCACTGATGAAGACTACAGAGTGTCTAGGTTACAAGAACTGGAATTACTAGATGAGCGCAGGCAAGCAGCGTATGATCATCTCAGAGTATATCAGAAAAGAATGTCTAGAGGCTACAACAAGAAAGTCAGACATAGATAATTTCAGGTTGGTGATCTAGTGTTGAGAGAAAATCCTAAAAATCAATCACATCGAGAACGCAAGGGGAAGTTCGAACCCAATTGGCTGGGTCCCTTTGTAATCACTGCTACTTTTGGCTCTGGTGCTTATCAACTCTCAACGACTGAAGGAGAACAGCTCCGAGAACCAATCAACGTTCTCCATCTAAAGAAATTTTATGCCTAAGGCATTCAGTGCTTGGTAAAATGTCCTAAAAAAATCTTAAAAATCAGAAAAAGTCCTGAAAAAAATGAACATCTTGGTAAAAACCTAGCAATAGGCACCTTGATGATTCACAAAAAAATCAAAAAATATCAAAAGTACAAAAAAATTGAAAAAATGAAAAATACAAAAAATTAAAAAAAAAGAAAAAGTGCCTTGGTGAAAACTTGGAAACAGGCGCCTTGGTAGCAAAAATAGAATCTCTACCAAGATGGTGAAAACCCGGCAAACAGGCGCCACTTGTTCCAAAATGCTCCATCTATCAGCACAATCTTGGTCTTTCCCAGCTTTCAGTCTTGCTTTAGTTTGTACATATCTCCCGGTTTGTTTCTGCATATCTTGGTTTCAATAAGTCGGTCTGTACACCAATCAGCTCAAGCGTCTGTATCCTATCAATGTTCAAATTTGAGGGCAATCAATGTCATATCCTATGGTCTCCCATGTATCTTAGACATTTCCTATCCAGTCAGAGGCATTTGAAGCTTCCAGTTGAGTCAGTCAGTCTATCTCATCTCCAGAAAGGATTTTGCATCTACAACAATCAAATATCAAAACTCAAACTGAAACAATCTGTGCTTTTCATGCTTTTATCTCCTTGTATGCTTACTGATTCGCATTGAGATTTTTGCATATTGTGTCCCTTCGAGCTCTTCGATGATGTCTTTTATAGGATTTAGAGAGTGATGACTGGGGGCATAATCTTTTCTTTGTCTTCTGCTTGTATGTGAAAATCTAACAGCTTTGGAAATTCTGGATTGAAATGGTGTCCGACTGTAAGAGCCTCTATCTCAAATTGGATGGCCATGTGTACCTCAACCATTGATACCCAAAAAAAATTAAAGGACATTTGATCTAACTATTATCTTTTTGAAGTAAATTCTTTCTCCTACTGTGAAACGCACTCTTGCCTAAGGAGGTGAACGATAAAGGGTCACTACGGGTAATTCACACTGGATTTAGAATGATCTTTTGATTGTTTGATGTGTTTGCAACGCAAGGCGTACTCAGGTCATCACGACGTTTATGTTTTGATGCTTATACAAATTGCTATATCAAAATGGACATGATATTCAGGTCATCCTAGCGTTTATGCTTTGATGCTTATATCTAATCCGACATTCCGAAAACAAAATCAATATTCATATGTCCATGGTTGTCTAGCCAGGGGATGTTGTATTGGTTCTTGAGCGTTACAAATCAATATTCATATGTCTATGGTTTCGTAGCTAGTGGGCATTGTATTGATTTATCCAGTTACCTAAAAGTTCAATGATGATAACAAATCGACATATGATCAGTGACTAGGTCCTAGGTCTTAGGTTGCATTTCATTTTGCATGTCTCTTTGCATTTTGCATGTTTGCATGATCTCACAATGATTAAATAAACTTCAATGCTTAAATGATTCTTCAAATCGCATCTTCAAGTCTAACAAGAGCTGAATCTCACACGAAGGTTCCTCCAATGAAATAGCAAGTAGAATCCTTTTTCGGGATCAAAATTCAAATCTGAGATCATTCATATTATTAATTGCTTGCATAATCAACCTTCAATCATCACAGAAATCTACTATTCAACTTAACTGATTATCTTACATCACACTATCAAAATTTCAACTTGGTCAACCATGGTCAACTTATGGTCAAACCTAGTCAAACTTGGTCTTTTGGGACCTTCCAACGATGCAGAATGTGTTCTTGAATGTGTTTCACCACACTTCTCAAATCAATTAACATGCTTCTAAACTATAACGCTGACTTTTCTTGTCAGATTTCAATTTTAATCCTGAAGGGGGCATGGTATTGCACATCATTCAAAGTCTGTAAATCAAATTCTATAGATCAAATCTATCAATATCTTTCATCAGTGATCAAGACAACAATCACGTCTAGTCACTGATTCATCAAAAGTCCTCATCGCTCGGGGCAAATCTATCATCACTTGGGGCATATCAGATTCATCGATCCATATCAATCTGGTATTCTCCTAATCTTGTAAACTGTATTAGTTTTTGCAACCATCAGATCATAGTGTTCTTTCCTTGGTTCTTCGGCAACTGAAGGATTCGGATGTGATACCTGCTAGTTCTGCTAAGACAATCGAGTCTAGAACGGGTCACTCACTTCTTATCAATCCTAAGGTTCAGAATTAGGTGTTTTGACACTTTTTCGCAATCATAGGTTTATTTTCTGCTACAGTGAACATTATCTCTGGTCATTCAGGACCTCCTATCTCAATATCTCTCAACTGGTTTCTATCTTGAGATCGGTTTATCTTTTGAATCAGTTTCATATCTCTATCAAACACAGACTATCTTTGAACCACTGCGCTTCGCACAATAATTCAAAGAGGGGCAAAATGTAATACCCCAAAAATGGGCTATAAGTTCATTAACCTCCTACATCGACAAATCGAACAAAATCGACATCAAAGTCCTAACCTAAGGCACATCTAACATCATCGAATCATAATTGATTATCTTAAATTCTGCATCGGGGAATATTCCTAGTAATATTCCTAATTATCTTTAATTTAATGATTATTTGGCGATAAATCACATTTATCCTAAGTTTGATTAATTGAATATTTTCATATTTAATTAATTAGATTTAATATTTGCCACTTAATTGTTTAATTAAATTTAATTCTATCTATTATTAATTGTATTATTTAATTTTGACAATAGATCAAAATTCCTATCTTTAATTGATTAAATTCTTATTTAATTAATTAAAACATGTTGTCATTATTTAATAATATAATTTTTAATAAAAGTTTGGTAAAATAGTTAATTAACCCATAAATTAATTATTTTATTTCAAAAATCAGTTGAGTTGAGGATAAATCACTTTATTTATTTATTTAATTCTAAATTATTATGCATATTCAAAAGAAACAGTTAAACTCCCAATCAGAAAATCAATGCAAGTTATTGACTTTTTGGAACTCAACATCTTTTTGGAGTTCAAAAAGCTGATCTAAACTCTAATTTGGGTTAAAAAGCTACTTTTGCATGTTTTTGCATGATTTTGAGAATTAACTATCTTTCATGATCAGATAACTCAAAAATCAAGATGAGTTAATTTGAGTGATTTATGGCTTTTATCCATGCACCTCCAAAGCCCTGGATTTCTATAAATTAAAGGCTTCAGCTCTTCACAAATCATCTCATATTTTGCACAATCACGCTGGATAATTGGAATTGAAGAATCAAAGCTCTTGCGAATCGACATCTTTGTGAGATCAATCTTATTTTTGCATTCATATTACATATCATTGTTAGATTAGCATAGCATATCAGTTTTCATATAGATTAATTTCATATCAGTTTTTCATTCATTCTTATTGCATAGAAAAATCCAAAAAAATAGCTTAATTGCATTTATTTCATATCCATCTTTTGCATTCAAATCCTTCATTTAGGTGTCGTCTAGGTCACTGATCTCGATTACAATCTGAGAACATCAATCTCGCACCTATTAGAAGGCAGTAAATTGCTTGGTTAGATTAGATTTCAATTTTGCATGATTTTGATTATCACTAACCTCTAATATTTTACTGAGTGTTGTGTCTACAGATCAGGTACAATTTTCACACACACAATATGAAGTGTGCCATACACATACCAAACATGTATTCTACAACTCTGTGAACAAATGTTGTGCAAGCTCTCACTAGCTTAATATGTTTAATCACTATGTTACTAAATAGCATTATAAAATACAGCTTTGTCATTCTGTAGATATGATCCTTTCAACTCTCAGGTTCCTGCTTCTATTCTTTGTAACTATTCTTCAATGTTCTATTTCTTTCAGATTATCTCTCCCTTAGGTAGTTCTCATCGGTGTATGTTTAACTTTTCTTTCATATTATTTATCTCTCCCTTTGACAATAATGCCAAAGAAATAAATAAATAATCAGCTCTATAGTAGCTAAGTAACTCTCTATTATCCAATACAGTCTCTGTATCTATGTATACTGATATCCCAATCTGTTTCAGTTCTTCAAACTTAATCACAACCTTGAACATTATTCAAAGTGTGAACTATGCTTCATCAACATGTGTGATCTTCTAATAAGATTGAGCTGATGCAACATCCAGATCACATTAGTGACCAGTAGACAGGGGATGGACCCAAAGTCTAGTCCTCAAGTATTCAAATGTGTCCTTCGGTAGAGGCTTTGTAAAGATATTTGCAAGTTGTTCTTTAGATGTAACAAATTATAACTTCACTTGCTTCTCTTGCACTTGTTCTCTTAAGTAGTGATACTTAATTGATATATGCTTTGTCTTAGAGTGCATCACTGGATTCTTTGAAATATTAATAGCACTGGTGTTGTCACAATATATAATCATCGGGTCAGTGATTACCTCATTCCTTCTTTCCAACACTTATTTAATATATGCAATGTTTGAGAAATTAGTAGCAGTAGCAACATACTCTGCTTCAGCTATAGACTGAGAAATACAAGCCTGCTTTTTACTTGTCCAGGTTACAAGTATTTCACCAAAGAAGAAAGCTCCTCCGATGGTGCTTTTTCTGTCATCCACATTTCTAGCCCAATCAGCATTGGTATAAACCTTCAGTTCAAACTTACCTTCCTTAGGATACCATAATCCATAATCCTCTATCTTTTTCAGGTATCTTAAGATTCTTTTAGTAGTAATCATGTGTGATTCTCTATGGTTAACAGAAAATCTAGCAACAATTCCCACAGCATGTTCTATATCTGGTCTACTATGAACTACATACATTAGCTTACCAATCATGGATCGGTAAAGTCTCTGGTTTACCTCTGTAGTTTCATCTTCCTTTGTCAATTTACATCCAGTAGCCATCAGTGTTCCCACAGGTTTAGCATCTTCCATGCCAAATGTCTTCAAGACTTCCTTTATGTATTTAGATTGTGTGATGAATATCCCATCACTCTGTTGAATCACTTGTAGTCCTAGAAAGAATTTAATCTCTCCAAACATAGACATCTCAAACTCTTTTCTCATCTCATTAGCAAAATATTTACATACATGATCTTGACCTCCAAAAATAATATTGAATCAACAAATATCTCAGCAATAATAATAGTGTCATCAGTTTCTCCTTTCATGTACAAATTATTGTTCTCACTAGTTCTAACAAATCCAATACTTAACAAGTAAGTATGCAGCCTTTCATACCAAGCTCTTGGTGCTTGCTTCAAACCATATAAAGCTTTATGTAATCTACATACCATGTCTTTGTTGTCTGGATCAACGAATCCTTCAAGTTGTTCTATGTAAACCTCTTCTTCAAGTATACCATTCAGAAATGTTGACTTCACATCCATTTGATAAACTTTAAATTTCTTATGTGCAGCATATGCAAGTAGCATTCTAACTCCTTCCAATCTAGCAATAGGTGCAAATGTCTCACCATAATCAATGCCCTCTTCATGTGCATATCCCTTGCATACCAATCTAACTTTATTTCTTGTCACCTCACCATTTTCATTTAGCTTGTTCCTGAATATCCACTTAGTACTAATAACATTCTTATCCTTAGGTCGGGGTACTAAGGACCAGGTTTTTTTCTTCTCTATGTGTTCTATTTCCTCTTTCATTGCATTAACCCATTCTCCATTCTCTAATGCAACTTTCACATTTTTTTGTTCAAATTCACAAACTAGACATGTACCTTATCTTGCTTTGCTTCTTGTCTGCATGCCAACTTGTCTTGCTTTGCTTCTTGTCTGCATGCCAACTTGTCTATCTCCAATAATTTGTGTCTTAGGATGATGTCTCCTAACAAAACTAGCCAGTACTCGATTTCTTCTTTCTTGTTCATCCTGTTCAGGTTCATGTGCTTGCTCTGTAGCTCCATCTTGTTTGTCAGTTTCCCTTTCCTATTCCTCGAGGTTATTTTCATGTTGACCAGTTATCATAGGTTACGACTTTGGTAGATACTCAGGATGTTCAATGTAAGTGAATCTACCATAGTCTTCTGGTTCCTTTCTACTTTCCTCTGTGTTCTTTTCATCAAACTCATTGACACAGACATTAGTAATTTCAATTATCTTATTTGTAACCTTATTCAGACATTTATATGCTTTACTCTTAGTAGAATATCCTAAGAATATTCCTTCATCACCTTTAGAATCAAATTTCCCATTTCTCTCATCTTTCAGAATAAAACATTTGCTTCCAAAAATCCTGAAATAACTTACAGTAGGTTTGTGTCCAAACCATAGCTCATAGGGTGTTCGGTTGGTGTCCTTCTTCAGTTGTACTTGATTAAGCACATATACAATTGTACTGACAGCTTCCCTCTAGTATGTCTGAGAAATATTCTTTTGCAGCATTAGTGTTCTTGCAAAGTCAATTATTGACATGTTCCTTCTTTCAGCAATCTCATTCTACTGAGGTGTTCTCGATGCAGAGACCTGCCTTTTGATATCATGCTCATTACAGAAATTAGTAAATTCATCAAAGATAAATTCACCTCCTCTATCAGATCTTAAGCATTTTAATTCTTTTTCAGTCTCTTTTTATACCTTTGCCTTATACCACTTAAACATCTTAAATGCTTCAGATTTTTCTTTTAAGAACATAACTGTCATCAATCTAGTGTAGTCATCAACAAAAAGAATAAAGTATCTATCACCATAATAACTCTGAGTTCTCATAGGACCACATAGGTCAGTATGAACCAACTCAAGTATCTTCTTTGTTGAGTAGTCTTTGCTTTTGAAACTAGACTTAGTCATCTTACCTTTCTCACATTCATGACACATAGCATGATCAAGTTTTGACAAGTTAGGCAACCCTCTAACTCTTTTCTTCTTACTAATCTTGATCATGTTATCAAAGTTCACATGGCATAACCTTTTATGCCACAACCATGCATCTTCATCCTTCATTAATAAACAAGAAGACTGGTCAATATCAAGATAAAATAGATTACCTCTAGATTGTGTACCGATTCTGACAAGTCTTCCTCCATCATCATAGATTTTTACCTTTTTGCTCTCAAAAGCAAGTCAGTGGCCTGAATTATTCAGTTGTGCCACACTTAACAAATTATAGTTCAGTCCATCTACCCAGTATGCATTTTCACATTTTATTCTATCATTAATCATCAGTGAACCTTTACCTCTTACCATACAGGGTGCATCATTTCCCATCCTAATAGATCCTCCATCATATTCATCAAGTAGATCAAATTTCTCTATATCACCAGTCATATGATGTGTACAGCCACTGTCTATGATCCATGTATCATTTTTGCTTACTTTAGATATCAGTGTTGTTTCTTCATGTTTCTCTTCTTCCTCTGAGTCATCTTTCATAGCAACAAATACTACTTCTACATCATCATCAATATCAGATTCAGATTCAATATCTTCAGCTATGTAACATACCTTTTTCTCTTTTTCATAGCTATCTCGGTTATCTTGATTTTTGTGTCGGTCGCCTCTGTTGACTCTTCTCCCATAGCTTCCTTCAGATCGGTCTTTGGATCTATCATCATCTTTCTTATTCGTACATCTAGCAGCGATGTGGCCAACTTATTTACAATTAAAGCATGCCAAAGGTAGCTTACCTCTATACCTTCCTTTACCTTTGGGTAACCTTCTAGCCATAAGAGCTTCAAGCTCATCAAGTTCATCATCGGTATCACTATCATTATTCCTATTATTCCTGCTACTAGACTTACCAATCTTCAAAGAAGACATGAAAGCGGATTCAACAGAAAGTACAACACTGTTGTCAAAGTTATTCAATTCAAAGGTTGTAAGCTTACCAATCAGTGTGTCAAGAGTAAGGTTGGATGTAGCTCTTGTTTCATGAATTGCAAAGATCCTGATTGCATAAACTAGTAGTAAAGTTCTGAGAATCTTGCTTATCATTGTTTCATCATCAATAATTCCATGTAATGCTCTAATAGCATGTACTACCTCTTTTAGTCTATTTGAGTATTGCACAATGTTCTCACCTTCTTTCATCTTCATATCGTCAAATCGACCTCTTAGGCTTTCTGCTTTGGCTCTTTTAACATTCAAATCTCCACTATATATTAGAGTCAGTTTATCCCACATTGCTTTGGTAGTAGTGAATCCCTTAATGTCTTCAAATTTGGCATCGGTATAGGTAGCAGCAAGTTCCATCATAGTAATATTGTGTTCATGTCTGTCTTTCAGTTGATCAAGGGTTAAGGAACCAGGTATCGGTTCAATGTAGCCATTCTCCATCAGTTCTAGTGCAAAATTCCCAATTCCAAATATGTGCAACTTCATCCGGCTTTGCCATACTGGAAAGTTCTCTTTGTTCAATCTTGGCACTTCCCTCTTATACATCTTGAGATCTTTGTGTTGGAGTCCTTAAAACTCTGTTCTAAGTAACCATAGCTCTGATACCAATTGTTATAATAACTGAGAGGGGGGTGAATCGGTTATCCAGTGTCCCAAAACAAAATGTATAATCCAAAATAAATTCTTCAACTTCTGCTACTCGGTAAACATAAAATACTTTCATTGTCTATGCTTTTACTGATTATCAGTCTAAAACTTATAGTAGTTACCAATCAAATCTAACATGCAATATGAAAAGTATGATAACAAACAAATATCACAATCAACACATAACACAAGAGATTTAACGTGGAAACCCTATCAAAGGAAAAACCACCTGGGACCGGCAACCCAAAAATGTTCACTCTTCTGAAGTGAGGTCGGTGAAGACCCAACCCTATTAAAGGTTACAAACACATTGTTAGGTGTGACCTTGTTAGAGGATTTTAAACCAGAAGTTATCATCCAACCAGCAGTCACTCTGGGGTTGACAGGATAACAATGTTCACTCTATGAATGAAACATAAAAAGACTTTCTTAGTCCACTCGGTTAAGAGATTTGACTTGTACTATGGTTAAATATGTAACAGTAGTTGATCTGCCTTGATACAACTTCAAAATTGCAGTTTACAGATCAATATCCAGCTCATACAAATCTTTATGATCAATATATCACTTCAGATTCAACACTATATCAACTTACTGTCCGTCAGTAATTACTCTTTGTAGCTCAATAATTATTCTACAGTTCAGTTCTCACTAACCAATATGATCAGAATGCATGAAAACTTGTTCACGCGATAATTTTTCAGTATCTTCTTCCTCTAGCATAGTTTCAACAATGAAACCAATGTCACTTATATAGACGAGTAAATCATTTTCTTTTTGTCCATCAGATTTTTCCACTTAATCTCATTCATTGTTTTTGTCGCTTTAACCTTCTTCGGCTGATGTGTTAGTAACATGTTCAATCTGCTCCATTAGATCTTCCTTGAATTATGTTAGCCATCGATCTTCATAACAAACCTTATCTGTTACCTAGATTTCATACACTTTCCAGCTCATCAATTTATCGGCTAAACTAATCATTTAATTCCTTTATGTTCTTGCTCGGTTAACAAAGAAATGCATCGGTGAACACAAGCTCGGTTAACACTGCACTCGGTATACACTACACTCTGTCGGTGTATACTGGAATGCTTCATTTACCGACAACATTGCTTTGTATCTTTCAGCTCTATTCTTCATCATAGATGAATGCAACATAATAAAGTCAATATCATCAAGTCATAGACTCATCAACAAGTTACTCAGTTTATTACTTATCCTCATCTGACATATACATCTTCCTTATGTAGATACTTATGTTCTTCATCTCTTTCACCTTTCTTCGGATGTTTCGGTATAGTAACTTACAAGATAAGTATTGTCAAGCTAGTTGACATCAATGACAACATAATACTGATTTAATCATCTCACATATCTAATCAGCAACTCCTTAGTGATCTTTAATCACATATTCTTCATTCAAGTTCTAAATTAGTTGTAATTCATCACAGATGGTCATTAGATCCACCCTCCTATTTACTTATCAAAAACTTAAAAGGTCCATCATAACCCATTTCCATTAACCTTTGCCCTGTTAAAATTTTACCCTACACCGTTAGCTAAGAAAAAGCTCCTGCTTTTGGAAAAATACTTGGATGTCAAAAAAATATATACATCACTCACACTTCTCACAATCTCTTCATAGGATCTCATATCCCAATTTTTTAGAATAATCCCCTAACTTGGTCTGCACTAAATTATCTCATCTTATCCTTCGGTGATCACCACATGTCTTTTGTTCAATTATGTCATGAGAAGGTCCCTAGAATCTTGGTCTAAACACACCAAATCTTTTTATCACATCCTCAGTGTGTCATCCCAATCCTCCAAATTTAGATAGTCGAGTAAAAGTACAAACCTATGTCACACTTTTATAAAGGAAAAGGCTAACAACACCAAAATTGTTTAACTTCAATGGCATAAAAGTGACATTTCTATTTGAAATTTAGAGATGATGTAAACTAATGAAATGTGTAAAAATGGATAGAGTTTATGTCTATTATTTTTATTTAAAAAATGAACAATAATTTATATGTTTTTTTATTTTTTAATGTCCATTTTTCATTTGCTAAAAAATACTGCAAGTCAGGGGGCCCACCTCCCACCAAAAAACTATATGTAAATAAAAAAAAATTCCTCTAATTTCAAAATATGTTTTAGGTTCAACATGTATATCAAGTGAATGAAAAAAGAAAATTTAGTTTTTGATGTATATTCAAAGTCTGACTTATCCGAAATTGACAATTTTCATCTCCCACCTAATTTTCCCTATCAACTCTATACCAATCAATAAAAAAAATTATACATTCTCGAAGAGGACTCTCTCCTCTAGTGAACCATGTAATTTTTTTAAAAAAATTATGTGATTTATGATTTTTCTTGTTTTTTTTGAGTCAACATCTTCTCAAATGTTAAAATACCTACTTGCATTATTTTATAATTATAATATATTAGATCTAATCAAGACGCTATGAAAGTTATATGAGGATATTCTTAACTTTGAGCTCTACAAAAGGGTATTTTTATTTTTTTCAGAAAGTTGAGTTTTGACTGAGAAATTAGTTGCAGAAGTCAAAAGTTCTACAATTTTGAAAATTTTGTTGATTTGGTTGCCACATAGGTTGTCATAAATTCATACAAATTGTTCATTGATCTAACATATTTGTCTTATATTTACTCATGGAGTTTCATCCAAACATGATTCAACAGGACTAGTTTTGGTCGAACCTCCCTAGCCATGTTGACGCTACATGGTTCCACTTGGCCGCCATAAGTGTTCGGCCTAAACTATTTAGGTCGAACCATGTCTGGCCAAGACTGATTTTGGTTGAAACATGTTGTTTATCCTTTACTGCGGCACAATTTTGTTATTTCATCTAGTCTCTAACTTATTTTCTCATAGAGGACCTAATTTATCCCTTATGTATTTCATTCCATGGCTTTCGATTAATTTGTCATTCACCATTCCATGAATCTATCCACATATCACCCAATAATCCATCCCTTATTCTCTAGGATAGGTGGTTCGTAATAACATCTCTACTTCTCATCATGTGATTCCATATTGCTAATCCATGTGAGGGGTTTGCAATGGTGATTATACGCTTTGGATTATTGGAATCTAAATATTTCTTCTACAAAATCTTACTCCAAATAGCCTCAAGTCCTCTGTACATTCTTTGGATCAATTTCACCACTAAATTTTTATTTTGGGTAATGATGCCTTATATGTCTGTGCCTCCTACCTCTTTTGGTCCCTTCATCAAATCCCAAGCTATAAGAGGAATTTTTTGCACTTCATTAGCTCCATCCCAGAGAAATTTCCTCATAATTTTTATAATTTCTCTTCCCAATTTCTAGGTAACTTGCATTGTAGAAACCATGTAAATTGAGATGGTTGAGAGTACATATTTTATCATTGTTATGTGTCCTAGAAAGGTTAGCCATCATCCTTTCTAACTTGCATATTTCCTTCCATATTTCTCCTTGATATCATTCCATAGTTTACTCTGTATGGATCCACTAAAAAATGGCACTCCAAGATAAGACACCGGTAGTCTATCCATCTTGAAGCTAAGTACCATCAAGATCCTCCTCTATGTTGCCACTCTCGTATTGAAGAAAATAATGTTGGACTTTTCCTTGTCAATTTCATAGCCCTATACTTTTGACGCAATCCAAAGGGAATGGTGGTTCCAATTAAGGACAATCTAAACCTTGTAGCTTCAGAACAACACAGTGGAATAACACAACACAACAATTGTTAACTTTGATTTTCATTAACATGCTCGGCTATAAGGCCTTCCGAGTTAGGGCCAATTACAATTAGAAACAATTCTGCAAGATCACAAGATCTAATACAACTCTAGCTAGTTCAATTCTGAAACTATCAGCAACTAATGGAAACCCTAAGGTGGATCTAAACTTGAGCTCACAAGCCTCCAAGCAATCTTCTTGTCTCCAAGCCTCAACCACTAGCTCTGCTATTACAAACTATCAGAAATCAATCTGATCTGCAAGATCACACAGGATCTTTTCCACAACTTTACCTCTCCTTCACCTCTGCTGGTGATGGTTCTCAAAACTTCCAATCTGATCTCCTAAACAACTACCCAAAAACCCTTTAAATACTAAACATCAACCACAAGTCGGCTGGATGAAACCATTAACTCCCCTAAACAAATATTAAATGCAATGCAAGTCAGCTTCCAAATAGCCTTACAAACATTTAATTCAACATGTCGGCCTGTAACAACAGCTACCAACAATAAATGCACCAAGTCAGCCCAACAAATCATACAAAACTTCAGTTGGTAAGACCAACTACCGAGGGTCAGAGAAACAACTGAGCAACAATGAAATGACCAACCACTCTAGCAACACCGAGAAACACAAGTATATCGAGCACCAGTTCCACCAAGCACCATCAATTCCCGAGTTCCTTCAGCGACTGAGCTTCCTTCAATAACTAAGACCATCGGTTAAGGCTGCAACCGAGTAACACTAGCCAAATAACAAACCACCATGTAGATTCACCGAGGACCAAGAATACCCCTACATCACTTTACACTAGTCATCCAATATTTGTTTAATATTCCTAGCTTCCTCTATAGAAGGCACCACATATAAGTTGGTATCATCAGCAACTAATAGATGAGTGAAGGGAGGAGGAGATGGCACCTCTTGAATGCCCTTCCAAAGCCCTTCTTTTTTTGTTTCTAAGATTTTCCTACTCATAACATCCACCAAAATCGCAAAGAGGAAGGGGGACAGGGGATCTCCTTGTCTTAGCTCCCTTCCTCCTTGAAAGAATCTGCAAGATGACCCATTGATCAAAATGGAGTAAGAAGGAAAAGATATGAAGCTAAAAATCCATTGCATCCACTTCTTGTAGAAACCAAATTTCTCCAATACTAACATTAGAAATCTCCATTGGACATGGTCATAAGCCTTTTTATGTCCAATTTCAAAATCATGCACCGCAAATTCTCTTTCTTGATAGAGTGTATAAGTTCATGTGCTATGATAATCTTATCCTATATGTTTCTTCCAGGCACAAAACCATTTTTCTTCGGCGATATAATCTTCAAGAGAACTTCTTTCAATCTAGATCGTCATTACCTTGGCCACAATCTTATATATAGTATTACATAAATAAATGGGTCTAAATTCAACAAAAGACCATACCTCCTATTTCATGGGAATGAGGGTGATGTTGGTGCAATTCATTTCTCTCATCTTCAATCCACACTTCCTAGATTCTTCCACCATGTCCTGGATATCTTTAGCCATGAAGCGCCAACATTTTTGAAAAAATTCTATCGTGAATCCATCTGGACCAAGGGCTTTGTCTTGGCCCATTTGATAAGTGGCTTCTTTAATTTCCTCTAGAGTTGTTGGTGTCATCGACATCTAATTATCTTCTTCAGTAATCAAACTAAGAATACTATTTAAGAAATCTCTGCACATGTGATCGGCCATGCCATCTCCTCCAAGGAGTGCTTGAAAATAGTTTACTCCTTCCCTACAAATATCTTCCTCCTCTATCAAAATAACTCCATCATTGTCAATCTGTGTGATCTTATTCCAACTTATTTTCATTTAAATAGAGCTATGGAAGAATTTAGTATTTATGTCTCCCTCCTTTAACCAACTCTCCCTCGATTTCGATCTTTAATAACTTTCTTCACAAGCCAAAATCCCCTCATAATCCTTCATCAAGTATTTTTCCTTCTCATATTTTGTGTCTTTCATATTGTCCTTCATTACTTTTTCACTAAGAACTTCAAGTTCCACTTCTAGTCTTTATGTTTCCACAAATATATTCTTAAACACTTTCTTTTTCCAGATTTTCAATTTCTCCTTAAGCAATTTAAGTCTCTAACAGAAAACAAACATCCTTGTACCTTTGAGGTGTTGTGTTTCCTCCCACCATTCCGCCAAGATATTTGTCATGCCCTACCATCAAAACCACATTTTCTCGAATTTGAATTGATTCTTTCTAGGGTTTTTGTCTTCCTCAATGTTTAACTCGACCGAGCAATGATCTGACATGGGAAAAGGCCAAATACAAGAGGTTGGAATTTGAGGAGACTCCATCCAATCTTATATGATCGGGAATTTGTCAAGACATGTGCAACAATATTCAAGAAACCTTTTCTCATGTTCGTCCATGTGCAGTTATCATTGTTTAGTATTATATCAATTAATCCGCAATTTGAGATAAAGTTGGAAAAGTTTACTTGGGTCTAGGAGATTCTTCCTAGACCTCCATCCTTTTCACTAGAATGCAGAATGGCATTAATATCTCCACCTAGTAAATCTTTAATGCTATTGGAGTCCAAATTGGTTTCAATGGTAATCCACAATTCCTTCTTTTCATTTGTTTTGACATGGCCATAGATATTATATAAAAGAAAGTGTAAATTTGATTCCAAACTTAACACCTCACATTTCATCTAGTTTTTCTCAGATCTCAACGCAAACACATCAACCTTATTATGCCTCCACATAATACCCAAACCACCAGTCAAGCCCACAACACCTTGCACCGCCCCATTCCAACCATAACACTTCTTGAAGAACTCTTATGCATTCTCCTTCAACATCTTGATTTCTTAACGAACAACTACATCTACCAATTGACACTCTATTTGACACTTGAACATAAGCTTTTTGTTAGGAGCACTCATGCCCCTAACATTCCATGTGAGGACCTTCATTGCTTGTCAAGAGGGGCCCTTTCCCCTCTGGGTCTTAGCATATAAATTTTGATTGAAGTTTGATCTAGCAATAATCCATCCTCAAACCTCTTTTTACTATTGGTTTTCCTCTCCATCTTCTTTTTGGGCGGTTGTAATTTCCTTCGGACTCCTTACCATTTGGCAAATCGTCTTAGTATCAGTAATGTCTAAATCATCTTGTGATTTTGTACCTTCAATTGGAAGAGTTTTTGTTGGGGGATCGAAAGAATTATATACAACCAATGCTCTTTCTTCCTCCTCTTTTATTTTGTTCCATAGGCCGGACAACTCCTATCATAAGAGGCCGATTCTCAACCATCTCTTCGGCTTCTTGAACACAACTCTTCCTTTTCCTAACCGCATCTTCAACTTTTTGTCTCCACACTTTCATGGCAAGGGCACTACAAACTTTGGGAATTCTATTTCTATCTCCTGTCTCCATACCCCTGCAAAAGTCCTCAAATTTACAAATTTCAGAAGTTTTGCAACGGGTAGAATTTGAATTCTGGCAAAATTAATAAGGTCGTACTCCCCCGTGTCAGTTTATAAAGTCTTCCTAAGATGATCTCCTATGATTTTAAGATTTCCTTCGCTCCAGAATTCGACTGGAAAGTTATATAACCAAACCCATGTAGGATTTTCATTGCACATTGTATTGTTGGGATCGAAGAATGTAACCCATTTCTGAATATAGACATAATCTCCTTCAAATTTCCATCCTCCTTCCTTCATCACTTCATTTTTTCGTTCTTCGTTTTCAAATTCTGTTATGAAAAGTTGTTTAGACATGGAATAAAGTTTGCTTGCCTCCAACCAATCCTGTTTGATCCAAATTATGATTTCTTCTCTGGTTCTATTCTTCCCCTGAATCCGCCCAATAACGGCCACTTTTTGCAGGTTCCTTATGTCTCTGTCAACCAAGTCTTCCATATCAATCTCCAAACCTCCCAAGGCTCAGGCATGTTCCTCTCCTTCGGCTTCACCCTTCTCTGCCTTATATATATCATGCATGTGTGATATTAATCTCTTCTAAGATTCTATTTTCTCTTCTCCAAACATTGCAAGAGGTAATGTAAGGGAAAAGACAAGCTAGGAAAAGACTTTCCAAAGTATGTTAAGAAAACTTTGACAAGTCTAATTGATTTTAGGGAGAAGATAGAACTAGTGGAATTAATGAAATTCATTGAGTTTGAAGATATAGAACAAAAATATAAGAATTTTTTATTTTTATTTTTTTGGGCAATGTAAATTTTTGAATGTTTAGAATTCAAGGCTTAGAAGTATTCTAGTATCATATTTAGGTGTTGTGTTTATTTAAGTACAAATTAAATATAGGAATTGACTAGCTAGTGTTCACCACACATAATCATTCTAGTGATCCTTGTTTTTAAAATGTATGACATCTTTAGATTGTCTTAAAGTATAACTTTCTATAACTTTCTATAGAGCACATTTGATTTCAATTATATGTTGAATAAGTTTCTTTTTATTTAAGTAAACTTTCTTTATGCTTTAAAGAGTGTGTGTGTTTCTTTATGCTTTAAAGAGTGTGTGAGAGAGAGAGACTAGTGGTAAATTTTACTATTTTACTATGTGTGATGAAATTGTTAAGCTTGACACAAATTTTTCATCTTTATTGAATATTTTTAGGTTAATGATTTCACTAAATATATACAAACAATCAATGTTTGCCAATTTTATATTCTATTTGTGGTTAACTGAATATTTGTACCTTTATAAATATTTAAATATTGTGCTTTGTGAAGTATTATCTTCTACATGTAATCCAAAATTTAGATTTAACATTTGCAGTCTATAATTTACCTAGAAAGTGTGCATTTTTATCTTCCTGAAACATAGTTTACTTATAGTAAAAGCTAGTAAAATTATAAATAAATAAAAAATCCTTATTCATGTGTAGATAAACTTGAGTCTTGTACCCACATCTCAAAATCAAGAATTAATGTATCATATTATTCTATTTTCTATTTACATGTTAAATTATTTGAAAATAAATCTTGTACTTCTGAAAATTATAGATTTCTCTACAAACTAGTATTCTAAATTTTTAGCTAAAAATGTAATCCCCTCTAATTAGCACAATTTCTTCAAATTAAAAAATAAAATAATTTTTTTCCTCTCACAATATTTTATTTTGTCATATATTTCAAACAAATCATAACTAATTAGAACTTAATAATATTTGAATATTTTATTTTATTGAATTTTTTTATATAAATCTATTATTACTTAATATTGTGATGATTATTTTTCATAAAAAGAAAATTCAAAAATATAATCATGTCAATAGAAAATAACAAAACAAAAATGTTATAAAAAATCTAAAAACAAAATATTTAACTTTTCTGTTATAGAAAAGTGTTCTAGTTTGAGTTAAACCATTGAATCCATTTGTATATTTACCAGAACAAGAGCCCTATTGTTTTTATATTCGATAGATTACTTTCTCCTTTGAGAAAACATACAGTACTATTTTATTAGATTTTACACTTCGTGATATAAAATAACAATCCCGGATAAAAAAATTCAATAGCATTGAGGTTATTTCTTTTTCTTAAACAATGACCTAATATTCATAGTGTGGAACACAATCAACCCTTTAAAAAAAAGTTATTTTTTCCAATCAAGACAAAAAAAAGAGTGAGAGAAATCCATTCATCTAGTCCAAAAAAAATAATCAAAACAGCAATAAAAATCCATTGAAAACCTCTTGGCATTCTGATGTGATGAATAGAAATCAAAAGATCAAAAGCTGGAAGAGGTAGAGGCAACGAGAGAGAGAAAAAATGAAATGAAGGGTCGAAAATTGATAAAGAAATCAATACCAACAGTTGCAGATTTGATATAAATAGAGAGGCATAAAGGCTATGGGAATCGGCTGGTAAGAGGGATAATGTGAGCTGCATAGCATATGTAAGGGAAGGAATTAAAGGGTTGCGTAAGAGAGTCTTCTGGCAGCAAATGAAGAAAGATAGAGAGTTGTGTAGAGTCTCGGGTATGCCTGGCAAGTTGGATAAACAATTACGAGCTACATAGGAATTCTCGAGTGATGCCCAACCAAGAGGTGATAGCGGTGCATAGAAGCATCAAAGAGGAGAGAGTAGAGCAGATTGGTGAGTGAAAGAAGAATGATAATGTGTGCATATAGAAATCATAGTTGCAGTTTAAGCAGAGAAAATTGGCTTTATGAAATTTAGAGTTGAGTTTGAGTTTGAGTTTGATGTTGCAGAGCAGAGAGTTTGTTTTGCATCAATTGGTATCATAGCGGATGTTCCTGAGCGCATAAGAAGAGTGTCGAATGTAAGGCAACTTGTGCTAGGGTTTTCAAGTGGAAGTTGAAGCAGTTGAGTTGTCCAAGAAGTTTGAGAGGATTGATGCAGGTGTGTGGAGTCTTGAACAATTGAGAGCTGAGAGGGACAAGCCGTAAAATAGAGTGAAGTGGTAAGAGTCTGAGAGGAGCTCGAGAGAAAAGGTTGGTGTGGATAAGTCCTCCAATGGTGAGAACTAGGAAGTCTTGGAGCCATTAATGGAGAAAATAAAGAAGAAGTGAGGGTTCATAATCGGTTGAGTGTTGATAGTTCCCACATTGGAAAAAGGGAGAAAGAAGAGATGGATGAATGTGATTGAGATGGAAGCACACAAGTTGAGACAAGAGGCACAAGCAGCCTTGAAAGAGATAAAAGAGGAGATTAGAATGGGAAGACTTGCAGTAGTGGAGGAATGTCCTTTGGAGGACGTGGATGCAGCAGATGAGCATGAAAATCCAGTGATTAATGACAAACAAGTTGAAAAGCGAGAGTTGCTTGAGGAAGGGATTGTAAAGATTGATCCCTTGACTAGCGTACCAATGGAGGAAGTTGTAGTAATGGTGACTGAAGATTTTAATCAAGAAAGACAAGGGGAGAACTCAATTATGGTAGACCAGTAGTTGGTAAATGAAGACAAAGAATGTGAAGGAGAAGATACCTCACAGGCTGAGGTAGTGGAAGAGGAAGATTTGTGGGCACAGTTTTCAGCAATAGAACAAGAGTGAATGGAGACTCTTGAAGGTATGAAGACAGATGAGATAGTGAAGGAAAAGGAGAATGTGATTGCACAGGTGGAATGTGAAGGAAAAGGAGAACAAAGAGGATGTTGGGGTGGCAAAAGAGCATGAGGTAAATCTTGATGAGTTTTATGATGTTGAGTTTACATATTTATAGATTTTACCAAAAGACCTTTCAGTTTCTGCTCTTGTAACTAATTCTTGAAAATCTAATCATAGAGGCCTTTCGTTTCTTGTAACCACCTCTTTTCAATTGTATTGTGTGTCCTTTTCATGACAAGAAATTATTTATCTTCTCTTGGACTTTCGAAACCAGCAATCCATATGAGTCCAACCAGTGGTCCCCACAATTCACTCAACAGCCCATCGAAGAAAGTTTGTTTTCACCAAGACAGTTTCTACACCATTGATCACTTAAGCTCCTCCGATAACATTGTCACCAAGATTGGAATGTGGTTTCATCAATGGCTTCTCATTGAAGAAAAAAGGCGCTTCATCTAGACATACAAGGCATCTCTTAGAACATCAAAGCTTTTATCGAAAACACTTTATCACCAAGACAAGACAAGAGTTGTATCGAAGTCCTTGTCGAGGTAGGTATTGATGTCGCCAAGACCACTAAGCCCTTTTACAAATCTCCAAACCCTTACTAAAAAGATCTTGTCTATGAGATGGAACAGGAGCTTCATCGAAAACTTTTCACATCATCATCAAAACCTTATTGAAGACATCCTTATCGGCAAGACATAAAAGGAACTTCATCAAAATCAGGATTTATGGAAGAAGGCTCATATGACTCTTCGGGGTTTGAAGGTGTCAAGTGTTCCTTCAACTATTGCGAGGTCTGACAGTGATTCCAAATCATGTGTCGAGCTCCAACAACACTCGAAGAACTGCTTTTTAGCAAGTTTTTTGAGACCAAAACTAATAAACTCTCATCATTGTACTTCGTCTCTACTAGATAAACCTCATCCATATGCAAGCTCTAGAGTCACTTGGAATGTCAAGTTCCAATCATGGTTCTATAATCGTTGTTGGGCTCCAATGAATATCTTAGAAATGATGAAGTATGTTGATAACATATCGGGCTAAAGGAGGGGTTTTGGAACTTCCATTGGGGTCCGCCTCTATCTCCAGAACCATAAAGAATTTTTTACGGCTCTAAATTTAATCCACTTTGGATGACTAACTCTCTTGAGATGTTGATGCTTTTGGTTCTAATTAGGCAGTTGGGTTCCGACGCCTAGTTTGGAGCCAATAAGTCCCATTTTTTAACTCTTTTCCCTTGGGCTCCAAAGCTCACTTTTCTCAACATAAATCTTGTGCAACTTTTCTTATGAATCACAACCCGTATACTCGAGCACTGAACAATGTTTTTTGATCAAAAACATATGAATTGTGTAATGACGATAGTGGATTAATTAAGCAAGAAGTGAGGCTTGAGTAGACATTTTATAATTTGGAATTTTTAAAGGGTCAAAATTATAGGCAACAGATGGCTTTGATTGGGGACATGGATTGCAAAGGACAATGCAAGGAACAAACATTGGAGCAAGGAAGGATGAACTTCATGTGACTGGAACTGCATGCCACCATAAAATCTCTTCAAGACATCCCATCTAGATTATTCTTAATTGTGTCATAGGATGAATTTTCTTCGTTGTCATCGTTGTCATCGTCATCAATCATAGAAGCAACATAGGATTGCTTTTGCTAGAGCTAGGCCATGATTCTAGATTTGAAAACTGAGTCGCCAACCTTCATTCTAGGGAAGGCACCTTTAGATTTATGAGGAAAATGAAAGCACCAACACTTCAATTCGATTCCCCAATAGAGTCGCCAAAAATTTGTTGATTAACAGATTGACCTTTTGGAAATAATGATTAAAATGACTCACTTTGGCCCAAATATAAAGACCAATAAGTAACTAACAATTGGAGAGATTTCTTATTGGGTTAGAAATATTCCTCTAAATTTTGGAGGTACAACTCCCTCATAAGATTTATTTTTGGTTTCCTGGGGTATGCTTTTAACTAGAAAGCATGAAAGGCAAACTAACATTTGTACATCACCATGATACAAATGTGATCTAGGATTGAAAGACAAAGGGAAACATGAACAATATCACAAAGACCATTTACTCAGCCCCCACCACAGACAAACAAGAGGAGGATTTGATATTTTCCCTTTCAAATATACGAATGAACAAAACTCAAAGATTTTGGGGCAAACATATGCATAATTAAATTGGACATGACAGAATTAAAGAACAATTGTGATAACTCAAAGATTAACAACAATAAAAAAGAACACATCTAAACTCAAAGATTTTACATATATCCCTCCATTTCTTTAAATGCAAAACAAAAGGTTCAAAGACCATTCAGCCCTTGTACAAAAATCATGTATGAAATAAAGAAGATACCCTCTTCTACACAAAACTAAAATCAAAATGCTCTAGACTCTAATCGAGTCTCACTCACGCCTCCAAGGACAAGGGGATCAGAATGTCAACCATTCCTATGTTTTTTGTTTACATGTTTATAGATTTTACCAAAAAACCTTTCAGTTTCTGCTCATGTAACTGATTCTTGAAAATCTAATCATAGAGGCCTTTTGTTTCTTGTAACCGCCTCTTTTCAATTGTATTGTGTGTCCTTTTCATGACAAGAAATTATTTATCTTCTCTTGGACTTTCAAAACCAGCAATCCATATGAGTCCAACCAGTGGTCCCCACAATTCACTCAACAGCTCATCAAAGAAAGTTTGTTTTCACCAAGACAGTTTCTACACCATTGATCACTTAAGCTCCTCCGATAACATTGTTGCCAAGACTAGAATGTGGTTTCATTGATGGCTACTCATCAAAGAAAAAAGGTTCTTCAGCAAGACATACGAGGCATCTTTTAGAACATCAAAGCTTTGATCGAAAACATTTTAATGCCAAGACAAGACAAGAGTTATATCAAAGTCCTTGTCGAGGTAGGTATTGATGTCGCCAAGACCGCTAAGCCATTTTACAAATCTCCAAAACCTTATCGAAATGATCATGTTGATAAGACAGAACATGAGCTTCATCAAAAACTTTTAACATCATCATCAAAACCTTATTTAAGACATCCTTATTGGCAAGACATAAAAGGAACTTCATCAAAATCAACATCCAGGGAAGAAGGCTCATATGACCTGTTGAGCTTTGAAGGTGTCAATTG
Source organism: Chamaecyparis obtusa (assembly GCA_027943335.1). Taxonomy (NCBI): domain Eukaryota; kingdom Viridiplantae; phylum Streptophyta; class Pinopsida; order Cupressales; family Cupressaceae; genus Chamaecyparis; species Chamaecyparis obtusa. The sequence goes on along the minus strand of BSBK01000137.1, from coordinate 56,368 downwards.
TTCCTTCAACTATTGCGGGGTTCGGCGATGGTTCCAAATCATGTGTTGGGCTCCGACAACACTCAAAGAACCACTTTTTAGCAAGATTTATGAGACCAAAACTAATAAACTCCCATTATTGTACTTTGTCTCTACTAGATAAACTACCTCATCCATATGCAAGCTCTGGTGTCACTTGGAATGTCGAGTTCCGATCATGGTTCTAGAACTGTTGTCGAGCTTCGATGACTATCTTAGAAATGATAAAGTACACTGATAACATATCAGGCTAAAGGATGGGTTTTGAAACTTCCATCGAGGCATGCCTCTATCTCCAGAACCATGGAGAATTTCCGATTGCTCTAAATTTAACCCACTTTGGATGACTAACTCCCTTGAGATGTCAATGGTTTTGGTTCTAATTAGGTTGTTGGGTTCTGACAACTATTCTAGAACCAGTAAGTCCCCTTTTTAATTATTTTCCTTTGGGCTCCAAAGCTCACTTTTCTCAACATAAATCTTGTGCAACTTTTCTTATGAATCACAACCTGTATACTCAAGCAACAATATTCATTGATCAAAAACATATGAATTGTGCAATGATGATAGCAGATTAATTAAATAAGTGAGGCCAAAGTAGACTTTTTGAAATTTGGAAATTTTCAAGGGTCAAAATTATAGGCAACACGGTGAATGCAGGTTATGCACAAAATAGATTTTTTTTATTAAGATTTAGAAATTTTAATGTAAGTGGAAGTTGCAAGCGTAAAACTAAAATCCACAACTTTTGTCACCATCCAACATGACATCTTGGGAGGAAAGTATGGATCTTCGCAACTAATTATAATAGAAACCACGCGGCTTGTAAACTGGAAGCTTTGGATTAAGTTCCTATTGAAATAGTTCTTTCTTGAAACCACTGGGATTAACACCAAATTGAAGGACAATGTCGCACAAATGGATAAGATTGTGATTGAGTTGGACCGAATCAAAATCTACAACAAAGTTTTGAGAACCTCTTGTCAGTCTGATGCGATGGATAAAAATCAAAAGATCAAAAGCTAGAAGAGGTAGAGACAATGAGAGGAAAAAAATGAAATAAGGGTCGCAAATTGATAAAGAAATCAATACTAACAATTGTAGATTTTATAAAAAAAGAGAGGCATAAAAGCTATGGGAATCGTTCAATTTGACTTGTGAAAAATATCTCCTACTTATCAATTGATGAGCTTGAGGGGCATACTAATGAATGGTTCATAAGGCACAAAACTTGATGAAGGTTTTGCAAATGGGGTTGCAAGCACAGTGGGTAACTCTATAGTTAAGCGCGCTCAAGCTGGAGTAGTACTGGGATGGGTTACCTCCCGGGAAGTCCTCGTGCTTCAACTTTGTGAGCATCACCTAGATCCAATGAGTGCTAAGTGTTCCATTCATTCTCATGAGAGATGGGTTTGTGTGAACCTCTACTCATGAAACATGGGTCAATGAGTTTGACTCAAAAAACTACACGGTCGAATCCTAATAGCATTATCACAATTTGACTTGTTGCGGAAAAAATCTCCTACTTATCAATTGATGAGCTTAAGGGGCTTTCTAGTGAATGGTTCATAAGGCACAACACTTGGTGAAAGTTTTGCAAATGGGGTTGCAAGCAGAGTGGGTTTAACCATAGAGGAAACTCCATAGTTAAGAGCGCTCGACCTGGAGTAGTAATGGGATGGGTGACCTCCCGGGAAGTCCTGGTGCTTCACCTCTGTGAGCATCACCTAGATCCAATGAGTGCTAAGTGTTCCATTCATTCTCATGAAAGATGGGTTCATGTGAACCACTACTCATGAAACATGGGTCAATGAATTTGACTCAAAAAACTACACAATTGAATCCTAATAGCAATATCACAATGTCCATTTAGTTGTTTTTGTCTCTCTTTCTAAAACTTTTTACATTTTGTTTTTGAACATCTGATTTTCTCCTAACTTTTTCAAAAAATCTTATAATTTTGGTTTAGCCAATATTTTCCTCAAACAACTTTTGCTGCTATGGTTCATCCAGTCAAACCCAAAAGAATAGGCAAGGTTTTAAGAATCCTCTGAATTCCATTGTTTTCAAAACCATGATTTTGATGTATTAGGACAATAACTATATCACAGCGTTTTAATGTGTTCTAATGACAGACTGTACAGCAGGTTAAACATATTCGTCAAGTGTCACAGACTAAAAAAAGACACTGCAAATCCAGAAATATAGTGTTTAAGAAAAGAGGAAAATGTTCCACTTAGTCCAGTGATTTGCAGCACATTGATTTTAATGTATTCTAAGGATACCATTTAACAGCATTGGCATATTGGTGAAGCTCATTTGAGGACATACAGTAATTTCAAGAGTATAGGTTGTCACAATCTATGTAGAAGATCTAGACAAATTCGAACATATATACATGTTCTACATAAAAGCTATTAACAAATAACTACTTAGTTTGTACCATATATCCTCATTAATCTTTGTTGTGTACCTTTGATCTAGGGTTCTAGAATCATGTGAGGTGATACCTAGGATTTAATGGCTGTGCAAAATCTAAACAGCATATCTTTGTTCAAATCAGAAAGAAAAAACTGAAGACAATTCCACCAACACATCATTCATCAAGTATTGTTTGAGATAGATTTACTCTAGACTTTATATTTACCGTCTAGAAAGAAACTCCATCAGATAGCTGGAATTGTTGTGGAAAGTTGAAAAAAGTTTAACATGCAAAGGTTAACAGAACTGCTGTGGAAAGTTAAGTTTAATGAAATGAAAGATGAAATGAAGTTCAAATTAACTATGCAGGACTAACAAGTTTCGTGAAATGAAAGATGACATAAAGTTCAAATTGATTATGCAGAACTAACCAAAACAGAGTTGAAACAAGTTTCTGAAGGGAAAAGATTGACATTCAAATCACCATGACTAAAACTCACCGTGTATAAAGAGCATCATCATAATGGTTAAGCATTTTAATAAAAACAAAATATTTTGCAATAAATATAATTCACCAAATTTCCAAACCCAGAACAGTACAGAGTATTTCCACCCACCTCAATAACAACCTTGTTTCTACATTTATTCCTAAATGAAACATAGACTTTATAGACTTTTATCAAAAGAAATCATAACAGTGTCTATGGTGCCTTCACATAAACCCAAATTGATTTTCTTTGAATTGAATGTTTCTGCAAGAATTTTGAATAACAGAGATGATAACTATTGACAAATTTTTCACATTTTAGATATGGAGTCTGACAGTCTGTAACTAACTGTATTAGTGAATCTGGGGATTTTATTAGTCAAAGAAATCACAACAGACCATAGATAGAAGAGATGTTGAAAATATAAGTGAAAAAACAATCATCAAATAAGCACAAAAAGCACGACTATCCCAACATAAGCTAGATACATTACACAGCTACTATCACTTCAGTATGTTTCATGTCTAGAACATTGTATATAGAAATAACATCAGATTTAATACTTCAGAATCCAGATGATAGGTATGCTGCAGTTCTTAGTTGATAAGTTTTAACAATGCCTTGCTAAAATCACTAGAAATAAATTTGATATTTCATATCACATATGTATCTTTTAATTTAAACCATGAAAGGGCCAACTAAACTGTTCTAGTTGACATCTGACAGTTTGGAATGGTTCCTCACTCTAGTAGGACCTGGTGATTAAGTCCATAGTAACCAAGGATAAACAGCCAAGAATGAATTGCCGTAGAAAGCATCAGACACAACCCTGAAGCATTATAGGACACTATTAGAATGTCTTAATGCAACGGGTTCTTCCATCCAGCTTTCTGACAAGACTCCCAAATGCAGAGAAAGCATGTGAGAGACTGCACAGAGATTCTTTTATCTCTGGGTTTTAGCGGATCACAACAGCCTTCTGTTGGGATCCATTTGATGTAAGAGCCCCACAATCCTGATTTGCACTGTCATGACTTCCACTCATACGAGATTGGAAAGCAGATACATGTAAGTGTTGGTCCTGGTGGTGGTTCAGATACATTCCGTGTTTGTGGGCGTAAATGTAGCTTTTACCATCAGTATGGGATTGTGCCATGCTCATGACTTCTGAGCTTGACATTCCTGAAGTTCTACCTTGCACATCTTGTGCAATGCTATTATTTCCATTTTCATTCTGAAAGGGTTCAGGTCCTGAAAAATTTCCAGTATGTGCTACAACTCCCTCTGTTACCTTCCCATTGCCAGTTTTTTCTTTTGCTTCCTCTAGCTTTTTGGTGTTGAGAAAACGGCCTCCACATCCCCTTGCTCTTCTCATTGCATGAAGATGACGGGATTCATGCAGGTATGGCTGTAAACAACATAGAATGAGAGAATTCGAGATATTTCAATAAGGATTCTAATCGTCAATCTGTGTCCCAATTCTTCTATCTAGACTCAACATGTCCCAATTCTTATATCTAGACTTAACATAGACTTTGCATACACCAAAGAGAACAGATATGACAAATGTAATAAATTACAAATCAAATCAAAATTAGTTGGTAGTAATAAGCATTCACGCTGCATATACTTGGAAAAGAAATGTTTTGTGCCAAAAAAGACCATGATTATAAGTGTATTTGTTTCTGTTATAATTATCTGCAAAAATAATCAGAAATTAGCAATAAAGATAACTTCACTCGACCTTTCTCACTTTCAGGACTTTATTTTCTGACTCTGCCTTGGCTCGTGATTGTCTCCGGCGTAGAATTCCATGATATTGTTTTGCATTAACATACACAGGCTCTTCCTCTGTTTCAAGTTGCAGGGGCATACGAGCCTTTTGCACTCCAACCATGTGAGGATGGATCTATTACAAAATATCCAAAATATCAGTTACATGGGAAAATGCTTTATGGATCCTAATCTCTGGGGAAAGAGCAATCTACCAATATTATTATTTAGAAACAAGCTGTCAAATATTGTGATGTGCAGTTTATGAATAATGATGATTTTCAAAGGCAAACGTCATAAATTCATTGTACTTGTCAACTTACTATTGTATCTAGATTTTGCATGATGATGTGATTTTGTACTCAATTCATATTCAAAAGAATCAAATTTAATAGAAAACACCTTTTTACTCATTTATGGACTCAATGGATATATTGTCTTTCAATTTTGCGAAAGAAATTGTATAAAGAAATTTAAGCAATTTTTTAGGTTGCCGAGTTTTTTGCCAAGTTTTTGTTGAGTTGAAAATTTTGGGTCTGCTGAGCCCAAGTTTGCCAACTACACTATTAACAAACGAGAGCTCATATCCAAGCCACAAGCATAAAAAATATTTCTAATCATGTAAAACCCCCCTCTTATTTAATCTTCTAAAGTGTGCATATCTGCATGTCTTTAGTTTTTACCTTTTTAATCTAGGATCAATTTCACTTAGATTTAGGTTTGGTTTAGATCTCAAGGAACTTCTCCTCCTACTTCAAAAAGAGGTATATCCTCACATACCATTCAATTTTGTGTTGCCTTGCAATAGAGAAATTAAAAGTCTAACAAATATAGAGGGATATTTGGGAGAATCGGGTCATATAGAAATTGGTCTATCAAAAAATTGTTTTCAAATATTTGAGTAGGAGACTGGAATAAAGTATGTAACCATAAACTATTTTAATATTAGAAACTACTTAAGGTGTGAACCATTCACATTATCAGAATATAAAATCACAATAGAACAAGGATACAATCATGGCATTATTTTCATTATCATAAGTAATAATGATGTCTACAGATATATTCTCCAAGTCCAAACACATGACAATAAGACTTGGGCACAATAGGAGTGAGCTCCTAGAGGCTAGCTAGAGGTACACCTACACAAGGAAGAATCAAAAATGTTTATTTGGGCAGCCAACTAAACATTCCATATGTAAACTGACTAATTTTAACCAAAATTTAGATAGTCAAATGTAGTACATAAATCACATGAAACTCCTATCAATCATAAACATTATCATTGTATGATGTCAAAAGTTACAAATCTTATTTTATTGATTTATATCATTTAGTGCTACAGGACTGGTTTTCTGTAGTAGTGGTTTAATTCAATGTCCTATTATCATATTGTGCCACACAAAATACTATACAGCCGCATTGGTGGTCAACAATAGATTTGCTTAGTATTATGTCCTGTTATCTATTAATTTTTTATCATTTAGTGCAACAGGACTATAATTTTCTGTAGTAATAGTTGAATTTCATTTCCTATCATCATATTGTGTTGTATATAATGATAATATTAAACAGCGGCATTGATCAGCAAGAACAAATGCATCTGCATTTTTTATTTGTTTTATGCAGTTTAGCTTCATTCAGCCATGATCAACATGCTTTGAATTGAGGACAATATTAAGGGCCGAGCAGAAGAAATATTAAACTAGTTTTAAAATGTTATTTTGTGAGATAGCAAAAGTTTGATTTATGATTTTTGACCTTTCCCTGTGAGCCATGTTTCTGTGCAAACAATTACTAGTTTAAATTGTCGTTATCAGAAGGCAACCATAGGCAATCCTGTGTAAGACAAACGTGACATGTTGATATATGATCATTTCAAAATTTTAATCCGAAGAACAAAAAGCGTAGATGATTTTGATTTTTCAAATAGTAAACAGGCTTAGAGGTGTGGATGAGATGTGGCATCCAACCCTATTTCAACACTTCCATCCCTTTGAGGACACTTAAGAATGCTTTATTTTTGCCTAAAAATATACTAGCAAGGGAAGAGTCTTTTATTTGAATACTTCCATCCCTTTGAGGACACTTAAAAATGCTTTAGTTTTTTCTAAACATATATTAGCACGGAAAGCGCCTTTTCTTGGTCAACTTGTGGAACAATGAAAAAAGAAAACTTCTCACTCTCGGAAAGACTTGAACTGAACATAGAGGTTGAGTTTCATTAATCAATCAGCCCACCAAGAACTTTGCAAATATATTCTGCATTTGCCTTGACACTTCAAATTTAGAACCCAGGACCACACTAGAGGGATTTGAAATGGACTAATGGTAGGTCCTACAAGTATGACACTAAGGAATTTTACAACAGAACTAGGCATCACATCCCCATAACTTTCTGCCTAAATAAAAACTAGGCAAGAGGAAAGACAGCATTGAGATTCAAGAATGTGGGGAAATGGTTGTGTTCTTCCAATTAATAAAATCAAGGATATAAGGTACTCCATAAGGGGATGCAAATCAAAGAAAGAATACGTAAAATGAGCATATTCAACCTGGAGCACATTTAGTGTGAATAGGGTGAATTAATGAGTCGGGTTTTCTGGAGATGTCAAAATGCCAAGAACTTGAAGACTTGGCCTTAGTTGATTTTAGTACCATCTTTGTTGGCTGCCTTTCCTGGAACAAAACATTTCTAGTTGATACATGGATGACAGAGAGTGTTGTGAGAAACTACGGCACACAATAAGATAGAAGGCAATCACCTTACTCTGGAAAAGGTGTCAGATGGCTTTCCAAAGGTAGAATCCTTGTCTACAATTGTCTGTAGAGTAAGTAACAGTGAACCACTCTCCTGATAGGGATTGATCCTTTAGGCACTAAAAATCTTCTATCCTTGGTTGAGTGTTTAAGAAACCAAGCTCCTTAAGTCAGTAGATGGTATAAATGATCTTTACATGTACAACTGCCTTGCTCTTGATCTACCAAGAAAGAGCATAATGCATTGTTGTTTCAGGCCATTAATTGTGCCACCCATCAATTATATATGTAAGAAGATGACGAATGATAACTGTCTACATTATTTAATAATGGATAGACGGAAAATGAACGCATCCGTGTATGTGTGGATCAAGTCTCAACTAATCAATGGGTGGCACAATTAATGAAAAAGCACATTTAAAGTTTTGATAATGTAAGCACATGCACACACACACACACAGACCCTTAAGGCATTCAACCAATATATTGAGAAAGGGCACTTGACCAAGAAAGAGAACTTCCTTCTTTGCAAAGGGATCTGACTTTGCACATCATAAACCAAATGAATTTGTTCATAGAGAATTTATACAGTTTCTGCTGTACACCAACATCTCAAGATTAGCTTTCCTAGACCTGGTTAGTGTTGACCCTTGCGGTTGTAATTTGTTTGATCATAAAACATAAATTCAATTCAAAAAAAAATGCAGAATTAATAATCAGAAAGTTTCACATCATAAAGAATATTACCATTGCCGGAGCTCCATAAGTGAGAATACCCCCATAATAAGGATCTGTGTAGGGGTATGAAGCACGAGCCTGTTAAATGATAGAATAACATTGTTATTCATTAAATGAAATATGTTTACAGCAGTAACCACTGGGTTCAATATTGAATACCTAACATATTTTTCTATGAAAATGCACTATAAGTACGAACTCCAAATCCACAAAAAAATTCACTTGTGTCCTTACAATTGAATGACCAAGCTCCAATTGATGATGTGGAAAAATGTATTCTGATGGAATAGAAGAAACGACTTTTGCTGCCAAATGCTGATTTTGTGTGCCATCTCCATTACTCTGATCATAACCTGAAACCATGTGCATAATAACTAAGGCACAAAAAAATACAGTAAATTTAACAAGCCAAAACAATGCTTCATCCCTAAAATATTTGATTCACATGTCTCAGTAGACCCACATCAAGCATATAATAAGCATTAACTCTCATCATCAACATCAGAAAAGGTAATATAAAGATGACTGAGGTATTGTAATCTGGCAAGCTGGTAAATTATGCTGCCATCAATTTACGACATGATAAGTTATATGAAATCCGTGCAAGCAGAAGAAAAAGGAGTGTAGTAAGCATCCTTTAACATTTTATCCCAATGAAATTTATACTGTGATATGCAAGGCCATTTATCAGCCAAAAAGATCAATTGATATATGACGGAATGAAGTGAGATTAGAAAGTTAAAACTTCTATGGCACAACAGAAATTTAACACTAGACTTGTTTGAATTCTGTAGTTTCTATTCAAGGAATGTCAAGGAAGTATAGTCTACACAAAGATATTTTTTGTTGGAAAAATGAATACATGGAGGTTGAGACAATTGATGGTACACATTTCAATGTGTGTATGCTTGTAATTATTATTGAATGGTGACATTATGCTGGCGATTCTAACTAACAATGTATGTTATTTTCAAACATAACTAATGTGGTGGTATTACATCATTAACATATGAGTACAAAGTGTAGTCTAACATTATTGGTCCCCTTTAATGACTAAACCAGAGACCAACTCCAAAATTTTGACAATAGTACGAAGAGGTTTAGTCTTTAGGTCAACAGACTGTTCAAAACGTGCAGTAACAGAGAAAAATATCATCAATATCAACCAATTAGTGATGATTAACCTCAATGTGCATGGTGTGAGCATGACAAAATATGTCCACTAATGTAATATGAGGAAGTTGTAAATCACTATAAACTTGGTGTGATCATACTACTTCACAATTGGCACTAACTGCTAGTTTATACTTTGCTTAACTGGAAGATAATACTACAGTGTGTTGAAACCTACTCTGCCACAAAACAACTGAGTCCAAAAAAAAGATATAGCTAGGAATTGATCTCTATCAACTCAATTGGACCAATCAGAGTTTGTCTATCCTGTCAACCTAAAATAATTCATCTTTTGATAAGGATACCAAAGTCAAGAGAATCTTTAACATATCACAAGAGACAGTTTGCAACTTGCTAATGATCAACTTTTGGTTGGGAACCTACAGATATAGCTAACAGAAAAACAAAGATTCTGTTGTTGATGTAAAATATGCCAAACGGCCCACCGATTGTCTAAGAAATGACTCATTGATCATTAACAAGTCGTCATAGCCTCACAACTTCAGCCCACCTTCCATAGGCGTAGTGGAAGAATTACAATCAACCATACAAAACCATTCCAAAAGATTTTTAACATACTTGACATAAGCCATGAATATGAAATGGTCATGCTGCCATAACTTTATACCTAAAAAAAAATTTGTAAGGCTGAGATGAAACATGTTGAAAACAGAACATTGATAATATTTCATGTGCTACTATGCAATGGCCCCACTAACTGTGATACCAAGACCATCACCAAGGGCAAAAAGAATCACAATATGCCATCATATAGAGATTTGGATCAAATTAACTTTGTATGAATCCTAAATCTCAAATGTCTCAAAACAATTTATATACCAAGCTTGTGGCACTTGCTTAAGGCCATACAAAGACTTAAAAAATAAAAAGCCAACAAACTAGATAATCATTACCAATTACCTAGAATCCTTCAAGATGCATGGGCAAAAAGAAACACAATATGCCATCATATAGAGATTTGGATCAAATTAACTTCATATGAATCCTAAATCTCAAATGTGTCAAAAAAATTTATATAGCAAGCTTGTGGCACTTGCTTAAGGCCATACAAAGACTTAAAAAATAAAAAGCCAATAAACTAGATAATCATTATCAATTATCTAAAATCCTTCAAGATGCACCATGTAGATGACCTGGTCCAAATCCTATTCAAGAAGACATTCTCCTTATTAATCATATACACCTTCCAACCAAATTGATCTGCTATGGAGAGAAGCAACTGAAATGTGACCATATTTCTCCTGGGAGCGAAAACCTCCTCAGGCTCATATTCTATCCCCTTTTATTGCAAATAGCTTTTTGCAACAGCACAAACTGTCCAAAAACTACACACAATCAAATCCAGAAACGCATACATAATTAAAAATGGATTGTGGAAATCTGATATTATTAATTGTCCAAAGTATCATCGGCTTTACATTTGATCTTATATATACCTATTTGCATCCACTAAGATCAAACAACTATTTGTATCCATTAGGCTTTACACCTAGAGACAATATGATCAACCCCTAGGTAACCATGATGAAGTACAAGAACTAAAGCTTTCTATCTTTCAACGGAACCACAACACTAATTCTATGGTGATCACTTGTGACCTATTGATTAGGGTCACAATCAAAGAAAGGATATATTTCTTTTACATCAACATCTTAACTATAACTTTGTTACTGGATATATCAATGAGTCTTACATGTTTGTTCATTACACCAAACAAAAAAATATTTGGAACTCTTAGAATCTAATTTGCTATTTATCTCTTAGGATCCAAAACATATGTAGTTTACCAGAAACATTATAAAATTGTGACCAATTTTTTTTTCCAAAAACTATACCCATAGTATCCTTGAGAAATTGCCAAATAGCAACATAAAGTACCTCACACTGAAAAGTAATCAGATGATTTCAAGATTGTTCACATGGATCTGCATAAATGAGATCTAGAGCTCACTTTCATTTTTTGTTTTACTTACAAGCTAATCACCTTGAACATATATATATCTTATTTATCCTAGATAGATGGCAAATTCTAAACCATATCGGTTCTGCTCTAATTGGCTAAATGCTGAAGATTGAGATGTCCATATCTCTCATGTCAAAATGTTGCTATTGTTCACCAAAGCAAGCCAGGTAAATAGACAATGATAGGATCAACTAGCCTATACAAACCACCTTGCACAATACCTAGGGCAACCATTCCATCCTACTTGATGTCAGTAACAATACATTTCTTTTCCACAAAAGTTCACAACAATGTTTGTGTTGTGTTGTAAACAAACACACTCCATTGCAAATGGGGACCCCCTCTTTTTTCACTTAGTGGATTAGTGCTAGCTTAGTTTGTCATAGGTGTTTATTAGTTTTGCTTAGCTCGGTAGTAATTTTGGTCTCTTAATCTCACTTGCAGTTGGGAAGGCTAGTAGTATCTTGTCAAGTCCAAGTGAATTTTTGATCAATTTTTGAGAGAAGTATGAAGTTGAAATTTTGTGATTGCAGGAGTTGGAAATTGAGGGTGAAACTATGGAAATTTCACCAAGTGTGATGTCAAGGGTTTAGGATCAAGGTCTTGAATATGAAACTCGAAAAATGCTAGGTGGAAATAAAAGTACAAGTCAATTTGCTAGGTGAATTCCAAATCCTTGGTTGAAAATTGCAAGAAATTCAAGTCTGAATGAAAGGAAGGGAAAAATTGCTCATTTCTAGCTTAGTGTTGGAATTCCAACCTACTTTTGCTCACTTCTTAACACCCCTTGGAATTCCGACCCAATTTTGCTCATTTCCAGCTACCTAGGGGAAATCCAACCAGCTTGAGTGTCATTTCCAACCTCCTCACAAGACCCCACCAAAAAATATAAGGAAAATTGCAAGTTTAAAGTTGAAAAATGGATGATCTTTGGATTGGAGATGGGATTTCTTGTTTACAAGTTGAATTTCAAAGAAGTGGAAAGGAGAATCCTCAAACAAATAAGGAAATTTTGAACAAAGAAAAGAAATCCTTGAAATGAAAATGCAAAATCTAAATGTATTTCAAAGTGGAAAATAATAAAGTATGCAATGCTATATTAATGGCCATTTAGGTTATTAGTTAGTTTATTAGGTAATTTCTATTTTCTTAGTTAGTCTTTTAGAAAGTTTCTATTTCGCTCTTAGTTGTTTCTCTTTATAAATTGACTACATCTCCATTTATAATAACTCAATTATCAAATAGTGAAATTTTGTAACATGGTATCAGAGCGAGCCGAGGTCTAACTCCCTCGTAGGAGGCTAAGGGTTATGTGGGTTGCTTGCATGTCTTTTTTGTGAGTTGCATGTGCTGTTTTCTGCGCAAAGTGTTTTCTTATTTTACCGTATGATAAAATTTGGCATTTTCTAGGGTATTTTACCACACAAAGTCTAGTGTTTTGCCTCGTGAAGGTTTTTGTGATGGATTGTTTTGGTTGCCACAGCTACAACCTATTTTTTGCAGTGCAAGGGTTTTGCATAATTTTGTCCTAAAAATCATGGTCTATAGGCTTTCTTCTTTTTTTTTCCACAAAAAATCATGGATGGAGGTGTTTGCTGATTTTTTCCACAAAAATCATGGGAAGGTTTTTCATGTTTTTCCAAAAAATGTGGTGTTTTGTTTTTGGGTTTTTTAATTTTTACCCTTAAAAATTAGTGGGTGGGTTTTCATAATTTTTTACATTTAAAAAATTATGTTGGGTTATAAGAATTTTGTCCTCAAAAATTATATGGTCGGTTTTCTAGTTTTTGTCCTTGAAAAATTAGTGCTTGGATTTTTTATATTTTTTTCTCCTTAATGTTGGATGGGTTTTAATAAATTTTTTCACTTAAAACAATTTATGTCTGGTTTTTTATAATTTTTTTCCTTAAAAAAATTCTAGGTGGGTTTTCATAATTTTTTCCTTAAAAAATTATGGGAGGGTTTTATAATTTTCCTACATAGAAAATTATTATGGGTTTTGTGCAAATTTTTGCCTCGAATCATTTTATAAAAGGATTTTACAGTTTTTCCTCAAAAACAAAGTCTTGTATTATGATCTGTGTCTTAGATTTTGTGTTGGGTTTTGATCGATTTGAATTCTCAAAAATCATGTCTAGTTTTGATTGATTTTCTCTTCAAAAATTGTGTTTGGTTTTTTCAATTTTATTCTCAAAACTCATTTCTAGGCTTTGCATGATTTTGTCCTCAATAATCATGGGTTCTTGTTTGGAGGGCTTTCTAATTTTTTCCACAAAAAATTATGTCAAGTATTCCTAGTTTAGGGTTTTTACCATTTTTTCCTAAGTTACCGAGTTTGTACCCACAGGCCCTGAACTGGGTTGGGTACGCACTCAGTACGGGTGCGTCTGTGTGTACTTGTTTGTTTTCATAGCCTTTGATGATTGATGAACATTGAATCATATTTCATGAACTACATTTTGTAATTCAGTAATTGTAATGATTTTCATTAGAATTGTGAACATAGACATATATGATATCATTGAAATGGCTTATTTGAATTTTTTCAACTATCAATTGGCATTTAATATTTATCTTTGGCATTTGGCATTGATCAATGATCAAATCATACTATGAAATGATTTAGTTTTACAATTCTATATATTTCTCTTATTTTTTTTGTATATAATGCATATATATATATATAGACACACACACCCACACATACCCAAACCCCTAAAATAAATTTCACGTACCCACATACTGGGTTCGCGCACCCACACCCATCTCTAAACCCAAACCAGTAACTTCGGTTTTTTCCCAAAAAAGTGATGCTTTGTAAACTTCAATTTCAAGGTTTGACGATTTTTTCCACAAAAATCGAGGTTTCTTGCACTTTGTTTTGGATCACACCTAGAGTTGTTGGGGCGAACATCTGCAAACATATTTTTGCATTTTTTGACAAAATTGTGTCTAGAGGGTTTGCCAAGTTTTCCACAAAATCATGGTTTCAAGTTTTGTCAGTTTTAGCACCTACTCTCAAAGGGATAAATTTGTTACCCAACATCAGGTTGGATGGATTCTTGTACTCTTGGTTATTAACATTTTGCAGATCCAGGTAGGGTTTCAGTAGCAACAGAGTGTTCTAAAGAGAAGCAGCCTTCTTTGCATTTGCAACCCAAAGAGCTGCAGCTTGTGTTTTCTATAGTTAGTAAAATGACCCTTATGGGAGGGTAATAAAGCATGTAATTAATGGTCATTTAGGTTATTAGTTAGTTTATTAGGTAATTTCTATTTTCTTAGTTTTTTAAAAAGTTTTCATTTTGCTCTCAGTTGTTTTTCTTTATAAGGAGACTACATCTCCATTTGTAACCGCTCAATTATCAAGTAGTGAAATTCCGTAAAAGAAAAGAAAAAGATGTCAATTTTTGGCTCATATCCATTACCTATCAAGAATTCTGATCCACTTTTGCTCATTTCCAAACACCCATTGGAAATCCAACCTAACAAGTGCTCATTTCCGATTACCTAGCAGAAATCTGCCTAAGCATAATTGACATTTCTAGGTTAGCTCTAAAGCTCGCCCTTGAGGAACAAGAACAATTTGAGAAAAAATTGCAAATTCAAGTCAAAACTCGATCAAAATGAAGTGATAGAGGTGAAGGAAATATGGAGAGATAGCAAATTTTCATCTAAAATAAAAGAAAGAAGAAGAAATTCTAAATGAAGAATTATCAAATTGTTATGTCAAAATCGGGATTCGCACAAGCCATGGAACAATTTTGCTCCTTTCCAAAACCCTACTGGAAACCCGCCCAGCACTTTGCTCATTTCCAATACCCTATTGGAAATCAGCCCAGCACTTTGCACATTTCCAATACCCTATTGGAAATCCACCTAGCACTTTCTCATTTCCAAACCATAAAGAATTCCACCCACAGAGGAAGTCAACATGTTTGAGAAGAAATCTAGGTGCAAACAGATAGAAATTTGGTTTGGGTCAACCCCCTTCATGGATCTCATATTTTAAAAATGAAAAAACCACAAGGTCTCCTAGCATCTAGGATGTAGAAAGTGACCACCCCATACAGATCTTTAAAAATATAGAAAGTTTCATTGCAAACAAAAAGATTGTGAGAGGCAAAATATTACAATGCTTGGGACCAATGTAGCAAAAAAAATGTCAGAAAATCCTTGGGTTACCATAATCTTGAATTACCCAAAAAAGAAATTCTATAGTTCCTATGCACAAGCCTAACTTGTATGCATCCTTGTAATGTGAGAATTTGTTTGTGTGTAATCTTAACTTGCACACACATGTTGTTCGAGTGTTCAGCAATTGTAAAACTCCATCACAACATTCTTTCTTTTGCACATATCTACCCATTGTAAAACTCCATGCTCTATGAGTGTGAGCCCACACAACCTATTTTTAGTGTACATCATGGGGAGATCACCAAATGTCATAAATTTGTGGGTTGGTCATTTCATCAAACTATTTCTAACAGATGGCAGTGATTGGGATTTTTTGGAGGGCATGTTAATTCTAAAAGTTCAAAAGACTGTCAAGTTCAAATTATAACGGTTGATTGTTCTCATTGCAAACAGCACCATGTGAATCAAGTTTCCTCCAAAGTGCACATTTACAGCAGCAACCTACTTCAATCCTGCATGGTAGAGAAAATTACTTGCACTATAGGACGAAATGCCTGCTTTGATCCTACATGGTTAAGCAAATTTCAAAGGGTTGGAAACCCTTCAATTTTCTCAATAGTTAACAAATAGGGTTTTGAGTAGATGTTAGATTTGATTAGATTGTAAGTACAAGGAGTTTCTCTGCATATTTCTCCAAGGGATTGACTAGCATAGTGTTGCCAAGTTTCAATTATTAGTGGTCATTTGTAAGACTTTCATTTCTATGCAATTTATCTTGTTTTTTTTGTCTAATCTCCATTGTTCTTCCTAGTGTAGCTTATGTTGTGTGCTTCACATGCTTGCTTGATGATTGTTCTTTTGACCTACATGCAACTACTACACTAATCAATAATAGAGCAAGTATCCTAAGTCCTAGAGGTGAGCTCACGATAGTTCTTTGACTTCAAAATTTGTGCGAACTATTCTCACATTGCAAGGGATCCAAAGAAGATGGTTCGCAAAATAGGAAGAGGAGGTGCAAGAAACCATCAAGTGGTACACGTTGTAAATCTATCTCATAGGTTGGGAGCCATTCAAACATGTGTTCAAGGTCATTTATGCCACATAGAGAAGAGATTTAACGGTGATAAAAGAGGAGATTATGGTGTGCAAGGTAGTGTCTATTACGACTCAATATTTTAGTGTAAAAAAATTTCATAGAGTCCCTCTTAGATTGTTCATTTAGATTTCATGTGAACCGTGTTCATAACTGATCTAAGAAAGCTGTGGGTTTTCATTTTTGTGTTTTTCTCAAGTATGAACCTTAATGCGCATTGTCGAAGCCAAACTACACTCAAGTCTATGAAAATTCCAATTTCGGAATACTATTGGGTGTCTTCTGTGTTTTGTATAAGTTTTCAAGTTTTCCTTGTCAAAGTTTGCCTTTCCTCCCATTTCTACTTTCCTTTGTTCCTTGTGGGCATTTCAAACATCATCTTCCTGTTATACTAGCCAACCTAAGTCTAATTCCCTTTACTCTTGTCAAATCATCAAACTTCTCCCTCACCACGCACTCTACCCTTTTTTCAAGTACTTGTTGCAAGGCATCCCCAAAATTCAGATCCCCAACAGCTTACACTATATCTTCATATCAAAGTTAAACCATTGAACAATCTCCATTCCCCAAAAACCTCTTTGCCATGAATTTCTTTGTCGCCTTTGAATTCTGACAACCTGACCAAGTGCATAAGATGTGACTTTTCCTTGACCCCCAAAATTCAAAATTGCAGCCTATTTTTCATTGGCATCCTACATATTTGCCAAAATTACCTAAAAAGGCCACATGGGCACCAAAAAAGGTCTAGGTGCACCAAGAAGATACTAACAACTAACAAGAACATCATTTTACCACCCGAGGACTTCTCTACATGGATTTAATGTCAATTTTCAAAGCACTTATTGAAGGAGAAAGTTGGTAAGAAAGTGAAGTTTTGTCTAAAAACTAGTATGGAACGTATGAAATATCAGCATATACTATGTCAACTAGGTAGAGTTTGTGGCTAGAAAATGAATTGATTCTGATATGAAAAGTGTTGATAAATAAATGAAGTAACCATTGTCATGAAACCTAATAATCATAATAGTCTGTCCCAGAATAGTGATTTGAGCCACAGGAAATACTCGATCCATGCTACTATAGCCCCAACACCACATTGGCTTATGAGAAGGTATTGATATGGAAAAAATAATGGATACAACAAACAAACCGAAAACTCCCTTCAAAGATAACATGTCCTATGAACACAAATGCCCAGCTCAACAAAAACTGCTGAACTAGTTGGAAATAGACAATTACCATCAACAATATTTACTATGCAATGCCCAACTCAAGGATAACTATGACCAAATCAAATAGTACACTGTGTATGCATTATAAATAGTCCCTAGATATCTTTAGCACTACATAAGTATGGCTAGAAAAGAGGTGTGAGTGGTTGCAGGTGGGTTACTACAACTATCTCAAACAAATGGCATGGCTTCATCGTAAACATTGAAAACACAAAATAATAATAAACTAATATAGATGCAACATATCATTACTTCACCTTCATTTCAAAACTGAAATCAAAAGTTGAAGCAAGCAATAGAACACTAAAAAACACTTCAAATACCATACCAAAACTAGAGCATTGAAATCAAAACTCTATTGAAGCATTTTGTAAATCCCTATAAAAACCGCTCTAAAAACAAGAGAGTTTTCATCCTCGAAGCTTCACAAATCTAGAGGGTTTTCATCACTAGGAAGAGAAGAAGAATGCATATTCTTCATCTTTGAAAAAATGAAATTGTTTCAAAACGCAAGAAGAGCCTTGTTGAAAACATTTCTTTCATGTAAAACCTTTTTTAAGAAATAAAATAAACCTTTTTTATAATTATATCCTCATAATTACAATAATATAATAAAGTGTCCTTCCTCACTAACCTTTTTTGCACCTTGAGCCTAGCAACATTTTATTTAATCACTTATATTGAAATTTTTAAATAATTGATATAAGTCGTCTTTTAACATAAATCAATTATCTGGTTAGTTCCATAATTTCAACAAAGGGGACACAAAGGTTTGAGAGAGAATTTGAGATCTATGCCATCCAAAAACACTACACTGTTACTTTCTTTAAGGCATGCTCCGTCAAAATACATACATACAATATTACACTCAAAGAAACAAAGTTGGGGTGAAAATTGTGATCCACATGGCTATCATTATCAACATCATCACAATATCTAATGATACTCTCAAATTCACCCTTGCTATAGAGCACTTCATTTTTAGTTCCTTTAAGATCCTCCACAATGCATGTCACTTTCTTCTCCCAAAATAGTTTGACTTCCATCCAATGCAATGTGCTAGTGGCTAAAGACAAGTCCATCTAGACACTAGCTACAATGGAGGCAACCCACTTCTTTGGCAATAGATGCTTCACTTCATATGGAAATGAAAAATGGTTGTGTCTATCAAGAAAGATTTAAATTGTGTTTCTTTGAAAATTCTTTCTTCTTCCAATGAGATTGTCATCAGACCTTTCCCCTTCAGTCGAATTGCATTGTAGGAGGAGTTCATCTTGTGTTTCTTCTTCAGCCATAGTAACTTCCTCAATAATAGGGTTATCTTCTTGTGAAGAAGTTTTGTTAATGGGGGATCCATGCTCCTCCTGAAAATTTGTAATTGGAGACTCTACATTGCAAGGGTTTCTTCCTAAAAGTTTCCTTACTCCGCATGTTGTTCAATGCTAAGGGTTGGTTGGGTTTTTGACACTTACTCCTTTGGAGAGGAGGTGAGTTGCCTAGTTCTTTCCTTCCTTTAATTTGAACATTCACCTAGCCACGTAGTCTAAATGCAAATGAAGATACCCCCATTAAAAATACCTCCCCTGCTAACCTTCTTACCTTCTAAGGTTTATTATCGGAGGACCCTGTAGTGTCGTAAAATGTATCCTCATACATTTACATGCTCACCCAGCTCTCACTTTGGTGCTCCTGATTTTGTTCCCCCTGATTTGACTAATCAGGCTCATCCCAGGGCTTAACATTGCTTGCATAATGCTCTTTTGGTTCTCCCAAACTCTAACCTAGCCCTCCAGGACTGGACTGGGCCATGGAGCTAAGTGCCAATGTCCAATGTCCAGCCAAAAAGGGCCCACTTTTGAATATGTTAAAGGTCAGATTTTGGTGAGTGAGAAAGCATTATCCATGTCAGCCTGCTTCAAGGATTTCACACATTTCCTTGAGGTTTACTATAATATAATTTGCACACATTTCCCCCTCCTCATTTACACATCACATAATTTGCAATTCATCTCTCATCAAGCTTTGGAGCAAGTATATCAGTCATTTCTAAGGCAGCGAAGAAGGAGATTCAAGCATTGAAGATGGCATCCATGATCAAGTTGTTGTGTTTCCTCAATGGGTGAAGACATACATGAGCTCCCTTCCTAGCACATCTAACCTATCATGGAGGCTTCAAGAAAAGAAGAATTCATTGGAGAAGGTATATTGTTGTGATTCAGCATTCTTTAATTCAGATTTGAGAATCGTTTCAGACATTATTGTTGTAGAGGAGGTTGAATCTTCCCAAGACTTGACTGAGGCAAGCCCCCATACAACATCAAACACCACTTTTCTCTCTCTTCCATGCAAGTTCGCAGATCTAGAGTTGAAGTGTTGCATATCTAGAGAAGGTAGGCTAAGACAAGAAGAGTCAGGTTATGAAACAGGGACTAGAATGCTTCTGATTTTCGCACATAGTCCGTGGTTAGGGAATTAGTGTAGCACTTTTTCGGAGAATTTTCAAAGGAAGCATTACAGCGACATTCTGGTTTCGAATCCACAGACAATATCATTTTTGGTTCTACTAGGTAATGGTGCCTAGCAAATTAGTCCTACCATTTTGAGCCTGAATTTCAAAGAAAGGTTCCTCTCTAACTCCCCTTTCCAGATTTGTGTTTAATATTTCTTTATCAAACTTGTAGCTCTCTTTTTATGCTGATTAATGAACAATTCCATGTCTTTTACATAGTCTTGTTATATCAAATAAATTCATATCAATCAATAAGTAAAAAAGGGAGTGCATCATTCTAAACCACTTTACATCTAGATCTTGCCTACCCCAATTGGTTTGAAATTGGATCAAGTGTGGATCTCCCCTAATGAAAAGGTTGATGGGAGTAGGTTTGATCTCTAGTTCCATGATTAGATTACCTACCTCCTTTCCCCTTCATTTTAGACCCAAATCAATTCATCTCTGAATTTAAGGTTCTTTGCCAGACATTTGACTACAAAACTGACAATTAGAAGTTAAAATTGTTCCCTTCTGCTTTGAAGGATGCAGCAATGCAATGTTTTAAGCCATTGACTACTAGATCAATCACGTCAAGGCATGAGATGGAGACAATGTTCTTAGATAAATATCAAGATTACTACAAGGTCAACAGTAGAAAGAGTTCTTTCGTCTTAAGCAAAAAAAGGAAGAGAACTTAGAAGACAATTTAAATAGTTGTGTTGAAGCATTGTGGTTGTGAAAATTTTATGCCTGTTGAAGTAATTAAAGCCATTTTTTAAAGGAACAAAAGAAGACTCATGGTGAGATCTTGACTTTTGGGAAAGGAGATGTTGCTAAGTTAAGCCTTAACAAAATCTCTACACTATACAGGAATTAATCCAAAAAAAAGGATGAATAAAAAAGTCTAGTCCAATACAAGGAAAAAATGAGATAGGTCAGTCGAGAAGAAATTGCAAACCTATAAACTAATATCTTTATCCAACTAAACACTACTCTTCAGGGAATCTTAGACAATCAGAAATTCAAAAAAAAATCCAATGTAGTTAAGGAACTCAATTCACAATTCCTATGACATTAACTTCTCTTGAATCCGATGCATAGCACTTGTTCTCGCCCCTACTCGTATAATGGCAACTAATCACCTATGGAAACCTTCAAGCCCAATTCATTCGTGACTTCAAGTGTCATGACATTACTTGAAGCCCCTAAACCTAACATACAATTATGTAAAAGTCATTCACCTATTAAAAATGGGTCCACCTTCGATTGGCTACTCACGAGTGACGTGCAAAGGCAAACCTCGTGAGAATCTTGGGCACTTGCCTCATCATTAGTATTAATATGAGGGCTAACAAGCTAATCATATATAGTTGGGGCAATCAAGTAGGACAAGACCCTCTCTTTCTGCTTAGGGATCCTACAAAGCTCACCTGTAGATATTGAAATTCTAACCTAGCTCATAACATGGGTAACATCAATGAGAATACAGTTTAGCAAACAAGTGGACTACAATATAGTCATAGCATTAGTATCAAGAATGAATGGTAGGATATTGTTGCAAGTGCTAGCATTCCTAATATTATTAACATTACCACCCACTTGGACATTTCTTGTCCTCATTGTAGTGCCTTCTTGGTTTCACTTTTTTTAACATTTGCATCTTTCGATTTGGGGACCTCAATACTACTCACTAGCACATCTACCCCTTCTATATTTGGAATATACTTATTTTGGGCTTCTAAGCTCTGCATACGAGGCTGCTTCCTTGCAACTATCATTTTTTCTAAACCACTATTCTTGGCCTCAATTTTTTCATTCTATTTCCTTTATCAACCTATGGGATAGACACATTGGTTTGGCAAGCGAAACAACCTCACTCCTACCACCAACTTGTCCATTCCTTAGATTGTACCCACATTGTACATGCATGACAATTACATTAGTGAGAGCCTTGATATCATAACTTGAAGGCTTTAACATCTTGTACCCCTACTAAATGAGTTCTTTGAGATACTCTAGATCATGAGTTGGCAATTTGTACTAACCTAAGTGTTGCTCTAATCGTACTAACAAAATTCACCATTAAGAAAGCAAGTTGCATACTCTATTTCTCTATTCATATGGACATATTTATGTGTCAAATTGATCTATATCAAAGTCTTAATAATATTCATATGGACCTCCTCATTTAATAATTCTTCCAATTTCATGATAGCAATTGCAACAACACAATTCAAGGGTTCATGAGGCAAATAGCATGCTTCACACCGTAATTAATCTGTTTGTTCATCAAGTTGTAAGGTAAATGCTTATCATTGTTAACTAAAATGTCAGAAGAATGATCTCTAGTTGAAAGAACCCTGCACAAAGGTTAAAGATTTAGTAACAAAAGAGAATACCTCCTAACCAAGAAACCCAACAACACAAACTTCACAATGGACAAAATCATATCAACTAACATAATGACATCCAAGAACCCTTCTTTAATGCTCATATGATCTTTCTTCAAGGGGTCAGAAGTTTCATTGTCATCAAGTCTTTGATTTCCTTGCCTGGGAACTACTTGCCTATTATTTTGCCTTAGCCTTTTCAGCCAATCTATGTTATATGGCCTATTATGCAATCTTTGACATTCATTTTAAAGTGTAGCAATATTATTTGGAGGCAATCCTTTCTCATTCCTTGCAACTTATTAAGAGAGATACTTCAAGGCAGCCATAAGCTCAAGTTTGTCATTGGCTATTAGAGGTTTACTTGGGGCACCTTTATCTTGTTAGGAAATTCTAACATCAATCATTTTGATCTGATTGCTAGATGCTCCCATGTTGTTTTCAATGTTGAAAGTTATGGTATAGGTTTTGCTTAGAGTTTTAGGATTCTCATGTCCAAGGCAATATCCCAACTTTGCATCAAAAGCACAATAATGCAACACTAGGCACATAGATTTGTTGGGCCCTAAATTAAATGGCACCTTCCTCATATTCTTAATAAACCTATTGTCCAAATCCACAACTATCTCATTGGTCCCTTTTCTTATGATTGTAAACTCAAGTATGGAAGTTTTGGATCTATCCTATCTCTAATTGGAACCCAAAGACCCTCATATATTCTTCCCATGAGTCAATTTTGTTTGTTATTGGACAGATTTGTATTCCACTCCCTTGCACCATCCTCTGGGGACTACACAAATGTTTTATTATAACATCCTCAAGATCAATCTCACAATCATTTATTATATTAATAAAGTGCCTAAGTTGTTACTCTCCTAAGATTGCATTCTTCCTTGAAACTCAAGAAATTTCCCTATGGTCTCCTTAAGATTTAGATTAGGATAGTCAAGAATACCATAAAGGTCTAGTTGTGTACATATGTCAAGTAAAAGGGGCCACCTTGCTGGCAGGAACCATTGAGCCTATCTCGTAAATAAAACTCTCGCATTCAAGGGATTGTTGCCTCGTGGGTTATGTCATTGATTCAAATGCATTAACTAGTTATAATCACACTAATCTTGGTTTGCAGTTTTCTACTAAGCAAACTAATATAACTAGGTCGGCAATTGAACATGTCTAGCAAGTCTAAGCTTCATTCATTTTGATCTTTGCTCAAAGTGCACAATTTCTTTCTCTAAAGTGGTCAAATAGGTCAATCACTTGATCAATACTTATTTCCCTTTCATCACCTTCTATTTATTTGGTTGATCGGCATAATGGAAATCAATATCATGTTGTTGTGAGGCATAAAAGTATGTGTGGTTCTTGCATTTGAAGTAGGCATACCAAGGTCTTGATCATGTCTATAATGAGACCTAGCTCTATGCATAAGTCTTCTAGCATTATAAGTCAATCTAAAAGGTATTCTAGCAGTTCTTACCACATTGTTAGCAAAACCATTAGAAGTGCATAGATATTGGTCTCTTAAGTCCATAAAACTCTCTCCACATCACAAGTACTAGTTTCTTACATTTAAAAATTGGGCTGACTAGACTTAACTGTGTCTTTTTCTCTCCATGTGGCTTGTTACTTCTTTACTTGCAAATCTGTTTCTTCACGGTCTTGAAGATCTCTTGATTTCTAATTCTCTCCATCCTCAAATTCTTTTCTTGTTTACCTCGGTAGGTTCGTATGAAAAAGCCACCACTCTCACTAATGAAAAGAAACAAAACCTTGTATAATTAAGCAAAGTAACACAATTCCAAAAAATTTCTTGATAGGTAAAGTTGCAAAGTCTTTCAAAGGAACTCGAGGTTAGTGTCTCCTTGACAATGGACATTTGTTGGCATAATTTGACAAAGTACCAACTACACACGAGACAAGAACCAAAATTAATACATCCTCAACAACAGTGCCATATGTATCTCTCAAAGTTGTGGAACCCCAAACCCCTCATGACAAACTGCACCTTAAGTACTTGGGATGCCAACTAAGGTGGATAGGTTGAGGCTTATGGTTGGGAAACAAGAACAATAGGCCAAGTAATAAGGATTAGTAATTCCTTCTGCTTTAGGTTCTACTTGGCCAAGAGTGTGTTCCCTGAGTCTTTGAGACAGGACAATTTAAGACAAATGAAAGATTATATTCAAAGTCTTAACAACCATGCCCGATGCACTATAAACCCTAAAATATGCCAGTATATGTCATTGCTGGCTGCAACTAGACCACTAAGACCTCCAAATGACCCAATGAGAACCTTCTCGCATATGCACCCAAAGATGACAGCAGCACTAGTCCCCAATAAGTGAATCCACTTAGTTTCACATACACATGCAAGAAAGACATCATACTTGCATAATCCACAAAGAATTTATCAGTTTAAAGACAGCAGAGGATATATTATGAGTTAGACCACTAGATCATGTAAGCATAGTAGATCCTAACTCTTCCTAACCTAATAGGGATAAGAGATATGACCAGGCTGTGCACCCATTAACCAACATGTAATACCTTTCTCTTTGAGAAGCTACATTCTTTGTACTATTTCGTCCAGTGCAACACATAGTTTACTTGGAGTGTCTATTTTCATATTGCACCTCTTTAACATTCTTGAGGAAATTATTGGTCCAATGATGGTCTTCTAGGCAAACTGACGCAGGTCATCACAATAAACTTGGTTCCTGTACTGGTTGACAGCTTCCTTGAAGGATTGGGAAGAGGGTCAAGGAGGAGGCCACACCTCTCCTCACCTGGTTATGGCTATCTTGAACACTCGGCAGATTAGATTTAGCTCATCTATAGAGAAAGGGATTCAGATTGGTATAAATTCATTCTTATGGTCAAGGAGCCTCAGATAAATCAGTACCCAGAATCTACTCTTCCTCATCTACTTATCTATCCATCTGAGAATATCCACTTGACTATGTCACCTCACTTCTCTGTTGATATCGTATGAAGGATAGCAAGTTAGCTCTCTAGCATCTTCAAAATAGCAGAATAAAGCAAAAACTTAGACAGCTATTCCAATAAGCTTCACACACAATAATATATACTCTTGTCTGCCCTAAAGTTAGGGCCCCCAGGTAGAACATGACCAGTCAAACACCCCACAAAAGATTGTTAATTAGTGATTTAACTCAACAATACTTCAACTCATTTAGAACTACAGTCATATCCATGTGGCAAAACAAATACCCAGCCAATAGCTAACTATAAGAATTTTAATATTCTCAGATTTCAATTCAGCATTAATCAACACAAAATCGCAATCATCCATGGGATTCTTAATTAGCAACAAATCTTCCCGTTTAAGATTGAGCTGGGCCAAATCCAGATGTTCTATTCGAAGTCACGAGGTTCGAATTTGAATTCAAGTTTGGCAACAATAAAACTCGGATGAAGTTTGGCAAGGGTAAAAATTTCAAAAAGAAAAACCACTTTAAGTTTCCCCTATATAAATTTATATATTTCTTTAAATAAAAATAATATCCACATAATTTAATATTTATTAAAATAAAATTATTTATTATTTATTAAAATAGTGAATTTTAAAATAATATTAAAATATTTTACATTTACGAAATTAAAATTATAAAAAATAAAACAATA
Organism: Chamaecyparis obtusa; assembly: GCA_027943335.1. Lineage (NCBI taxonomy): Eukaryota > Viridiplantae > Streptophyta > Pinopsida > Cupressales > Cupressaceae > Chamaecyparis > Chamaecyparis obtusa. Next base: position 30,022 of record BSBK01000137.1, on the reverse strand, counting down.
GTATAAATACATTATAATAAATTTGAAAACATTATAATTTAATATGCCTATTTTTTTTATTTTTTTTTATTAGTATATGCATAATAAATATATTGAGTTTTCTATATTAATTAAAAAGTTTGGAAAATGATTCTTTAGAAGAGGTGAAGTGAAATGCCTTCAACTCCTCTCGAACTATGAAGCTCTTAAATTCACGAACTCTCATTAATTGAAGCCTGAGCATAGTTCTGCACAAAATTTAGGACAAATTCAAACGAATTTTTTAGATTTTATTGGAATTCGCAAAAATTTGAACTCATACGTAAGTTAGGGGAACCCTGTGACAGAGGTTCTATTTGATCAAGACACATAATGATGGGGTAAGGGAAACTGATTAAAAGTTTCCCATTGACAACAGAAATAGTATCCACTAACAAATGAAAGAGTTTTTACTGAAGAAGAGATGAAACAAATTAATATTTCCACTGACACTATGTCTAAACTTTCTGTTCATTGTTGAATCTCAAACTAATTGAGATAAATAATGATTTGAGATTTCCACATGTATGTTAGCAATAGGGGACTGTGTGGCATATACACCTTGCCAATCTTTGGCATAATCTAATTATTTAATATTTGCAATATTGTAAATTATTGTGCCCACACTGAAAAGAGTGTCCCACTTGTGTGGAATCATGAACATCCCACAGTTGGAACCCTCTGCTATGTATCATTAGTCTTATGACAGTTGTAACTTAAGAGTAATTGATTTGAGAGGGTTATTTGGTGGACTTGGACCAAAAGTTTTTACCGCTAATAATAACTGCTATAAAAGTGAGCTATAGTAATTAATGTCTCGTGATGAAGCACGTGGGAGTTTCTTGTGACACCTCATATCATAACCATCAAAAAAATGCTCGCAAGAGGAGATACATTCTATTTTCAAGGCCTCACACATGGGGGTGATTGGATTTTGAACATGAGGGCTTGGATGCCCATTTTGGGCCCATGGTTTTTGTTGAAGGCTTGTGGGAAACAATTGGTAGTTCCCTAGGTCTCCTTGGCCTGTATATTGAGAGCTTGAGATGGAGATCATGTGTCATATTTTCTGAATTGTTATGCTGCTGAAATACCTTGAATGTTGAGAATGTTGATCTCTCGTGAAGCTCTAAGTTTGAGAGTGCATTGTGACTATTAATGTCATTGATAACACAAAGTATACAAACTCACCAAGTACTTCCCTAGTTTTTAAAAAACTGAGAACTCGCAAGGAAAATTCACAGGTCTGAGGTGGCCAAGTTTACATCAAATTAAAGAGGCAAAACTCCATGAGTATTCACCAAAACTCAACAAATCCATGGAAAAAACTTGTCAATTTGCAACAAACATGGGAACACAGGTTTGGACAAACTTGTCAACGTGCAACAAATGTGCGAATGCAGGTTTGGACATAGGAAAAGTGCTTTGCTTTTGTCTATTTATAATTTAACCCTAGAAGCCCATAGCTAAACCTCAGGCAGCAACTGTGCACCCTTAGTGAATTTGAAGGGTAGTTTTCAGGAATTTCAATTTCCAGGTTAGCATTTTTTTTCAAGCATGTAAGTTACTTCTCGCATTTTTAATAATAGATTTGGAAACATTATTTACAATTTTACTTGTGATGAGTTTGATTTTTGAAAATTGTATTGCTCATTTATACAGTATACTAGTTTATTTAATAAAATCGCTGTTTTTCCCTTAGACAAAGGGTTTTATATTTTCCAATCAAAAGAACGGTTTTTATAGAAATTAATTAATGGAAGACACATAGCTATTCAATTACTCTATTATATTTGAAATAAAGATTTACATATAAATTTTATTTGATTTTTTGTATTCAATATTGTTTTTTAAAATGTATACTTTTTTAAATTTTTTTGTATTCAATGTTGTTTTTTAAAACGTATACTTTTTTTGTATTTAAACATGTTGTATGTTAGAAATGATGGCATCAGGCTCGGCATAAGTTACTAGAAGCCTTCCTCTTGGAAACAAAGACCCTACTTGGAAATATGTCATAACAGGATCAATACTAAGTAGCGTTATTTGCATCTTATATACAAAGAAGCATAAGGGAGGCATTAATCACCTCAAATACTGTATTATAGGCATTCCTAATTATGACACCAAGCCATGTCTTAATAATAAAGAAGAAAGAAATGAGAGATGCAAGCACTCCTTACATTGTGGAATGAGAAAAAAATAGAGAGCACAAGGCCACAAGCATCATAGCAACAGCCACTAATCTTGACATGCAAGCAAAAACGAAGAAAAATATGGCAAGCATTGCAAGCTCTAGTCATTCTCCACACATACGAAGCACATCTACATTATCTAACGCAAGTAGAGTGTAAACACAAGGCTTTTTTGTACCTGAAGCACAACATTTGTTGCAAAGAACAAGGTGGAACAAGGAGGTGCACCAAGAATCAGCTAAGGTGTGTACAAGTTTCTGGATTTACAACCACCTTCCCTTCAATGTGACAAAGAGCTCATATTGAAATAATTTGGTGACAGCATTGATAATTGTGAAGACAGGGTACAAAGCTTCCTCTCCAAGAAAATTAAGAGGGAAGTTACTCCAGAATGTTATTGAAGATGCAAAGTTGATTCTGGAAAAACAAAAGAGGAAGTAGCAAAAGTTTGGATACACTATTCTTTCAAATGGGTGGATGAATGGAAAGAAACGCACCTTAATTAATATTTTGGCATCTTCATATGTTGAAACAATTTTCTTGAAGTCAACTGATACCCCTCACAAAGAAAAAATAGAGAAACTTTGAGCCTAATGTTGAAACAAGTCATCTAAAATGTGGGCATAGAGAATGTGGTGCAAATTATCATTGAAAATGTAGTGGCATACATAGTGGTTGCGACATTGCTTCAGCAGAGGCATGTCACGGATTGCTTCAAGAGAAGCATGTCACTTTTTTGGACCCCTTGCACGACAGATCACCTTGAGCTTCTTATTAAGGACATAGAAAAAATTGATTAGATGAAACTAGTTGTAGAAGATTCGAGGAAAATCACAAAAAATATTTATAGTCACCCTTGGGTTCTTAGCTGCTTGATGAGAGATGACACTAAGGAGGAAGGGCTTGTATGACTAGGTGTCACAAAGTTTGCAACTAACTTCCAAAGGTTGCAAAGAAATACTAATTTATTGGCATAGTTGAAACAAATTTTTGTGAGTCAAGAATGGCTAAGCTTGCCATATTCAACAAAGCTTAACGGAGAGAAGACCTAATAGAGTCTTTTATAATGTCTTTGCCAAGAGAGTTGTAGAGATTTTAAAGGTAACCTCAAACTTCAATATAAAATTTAAAATGAGTTCTTTCTTTTTAAACTTTAAAAGTACTACTTGATTGTAACTTTAATTTGTTTATACTTGTTGAGGTGTCTAAGACCTTGGTGAGAGTTTTGAGCTTGGTGGATGGGAACCAAAACCCAATTGGGTACATCTATGAGGCAATAGATGGGATTAGAAAGGCCATCCAAACCTATTATGGAGGGGATAAAATGAGAATTGATCTCATTTGGGAGATCACCAATCAAAAGTGAAACAATCAAGTCCACCAACCCATTCGTGCAGAAAGGTACTCCATTTTTTCCTACTTTGATAGTTTCACAAACCCTAATGGTGAAGTTATAGAGGACATCTCAACATGCATTGAGAGGATGACACCCGATGTTGGGGTGACGAACCTCTTTATTTTAGAGAGACAAAATTGAGCAAGATTGGGGAAAGCTCTTTCTTCAAAACTAGTTATTTCAAGGAGATCGAAACATCACAATAAGTAAAATTGGAGTTTGGAGTTTTTACTTGTATGTTAAAAGCTACAAATTAAAAATATTAATACAATATTGCTTGCTTACAAACTTTTGAACATCTTATTGATAGTTCTTGGTAGGAAGACAGTACTTTTAGATTGCTTAATCAGCTGTATGGCCTGAATATTCCTTACTCAGTGCAGATCTCCTTGATTGATTTATTCTTATTATGTTCAATGCATTTCCTTGCTTCGATTGCCACTATGTTTACTAGATCACCCACTGCTGTAGATACTTGAATCTCTCTTGATGTACTCCTATGCATTCTTGTTGTTCTATTCTGCTCTAACTCTGCCTTCAGCCTCCTTTTATTTATAATGTCCCCTTCAATGCTTGGAATGAATTCTCCTTTACACCTTATCAAAGGTCACCACCTTTCATAAGAATTGAGTCCCCACTTCTCACTGTTGCCTTTGAGAATAATATATCATTCCCAAATTGATCCACCCTTTTTATCTCCTCCTCAAATGAAACCTTCTCCCTTTTATATCCTCCAATGTGAGGGAGAGTCACACCTCTTCATAATGGTCACAATCTTTCAAAATTAACACCCTTAGAAAGGATCACAACCCTTCATCATTGTTGCCCCTTTGAATGAGTCACTTCCTTATCTTCTTCCCATTCCTTTCTTCTTCCATTGATGCTTCCTTAATTCCTTTGCAACATTCTTTTTTCCTTCCCCCATATACCCCCCCAAATGAAGTTCTCCTCTCCCTTTTATATCTCATGTTTGACAAAGTCACAACTTTTCATTTCATGCCTAATGACCATTCATTAAACTTAATTAAAAAAATTATTATATTAAATTTTATTTTTGTTCTTTTATATTTTAATTATTATTATTTATTAATAAATCCCATTTCAACAAGGGGGCATTACAAAGACTGAGTTGAAAATACCATGAATCTTTAAAAGTTAGCCCTTCAAATTTTGTCTCAACCTAGTTGCGCTTCTAGCTATGAGCACAAGTTGGAGAATGTTCGAGGTCATCCATACAAAGAAGCACTATAAGTTGACTCAATGGTGCCTATATGACCTAGTTTTTGTCCAATACAACTTTTGGCATCCAACCAAAAAGGTGGAGAACAATCAAAGGAGCTTATTGATTTGGATTAGATTGATTCCTATGATGAGTGGACCCCACAAAATAAGGAGGCCCCCTTGTTTATAGAGGACAAGATTGCTGACTTTGAGAGGCGAGCTATAAAAGATGTAACTACAACAAAAATAGAAGATACTGCATTCGAAGACATTGACATCACAACCTTCTCATTGCCATCTAGTAGCAAGGCAAAGACATAGGCACAACCTTCTAGGCTAAGCAGGGAGCCACAATTGAATGCAAGGTCTAGACCCTATCCTCAAATTTGCACTAGAATAGGGAAAGGGAAGTTGTAAAATCTTGTAATTTGTAACCTGCCTAGACATGCAAGTTATGATGACAAATTTCAAAGACAATCATCATAATTTCATGATAGTTATCAACTAGCTATCGTATCGACATGATGATGTAATTTTGTACTCTATTTTTATTCAAATCTAATAGAAAGACTTCCACAACATTTTATAGACTCATTAGATAGATTTCGTAACTGAATTTTCAATAAAATTTGTGTTTTTTAGAAAATATATGTAGTTGTTGTCAAGTTTTGCCATGTTTTGACAAGTCCAGAATTCTTTGTCCACTAAGCATGAGTCGTATCCAAGTGTGTGAACTATGGATAATATATTGGTTTAGTGATTTGGAGGCTGGGATTTTTTTTGAAAGAGTTTCAACAGGGTATATGTATCTATCTCTGTTTTGTGGTTGTCTCATTCTCTCTCTTCTATTCATGTTAATTTCTAGGTGTCATTTTAATACAAACTTTCCTGAAACTTGTGTAGATCAAATAATTTTTACCTCTCTCTTAGAGGATTAAGTAGTAATTTTTTGTGTATGGACAAGGTTAAGATTGCAACTATGCATCTGAATACAATTGTGTTAAACCAGTCTTAATGCAAGGGCAAACTAGTCCACAGTAACTCTCTCTAGCAACTAACATAGCAAAAGGCCCACATACAAGATAGATACCACTAAAATCAAGTCAAGACAAATGCAGATGTCCATCTAACCTAAACCAATGTTAAAGAATAATAAGGATATGTCAAGATATTCTCAACACAACTTGCAAGGAGATTGCAAGCAAATATGTGCTTTCTTTCTATAGCCAAACCTTAGACTTTATTGAACTAAGTATAAGTTAATATAGCAATGTCAAAATCAACGTAAATCCCAGCTGGTCCATGGCATGCCTAGTTGTGAGACAGATACCTACCAGCCTACATTGGAGGTGGATAATATTATGCAAGCCTAGATTTCCACCAAACTAAGACAGGCCCCAGCAGAATGTCAAGGGCAAATCAATAGTATATCTCCAAGTTAGCTATACAATGAATGTGATAACAAAACTAAGATTTTCTATCCATTGAACAACATAATCTTGACAGTGTCATTATGATGGAATATAAAGTTAATGACAGCACTGTGAGGTTGGAACCCAACTGAACCAGCAAATCTAAGGCGGCAACTATGATGCCTACTGCTCTATATCAAAGGTGGATACTGCTAAACGTTGAGCATTCCTCTCAGCACAGAATACAAACAAGGAATCACAGATATGAGAATCTATTTACAATTCCATCTTTTCTTATCGGTAGTTAATAGTAATACCAAATTGAAATCACCAGAACTAACAAAATTACATAAAGTTAACCACATCCCAACAGATTGGCATTTAATTTTATCAAAGAAAAAGCCAAGATTACAAATATAAGGTGTACTACTTTTACATATATGTATAGATAGAAAACAGCATGTTTGCACCGATGCTGGAGATTGGTGCTGATTATATTTCTAATCCTCCACTATCATAACCATAATTCATATATTACTTAAAGCCATAAAATTAGTGAAGAGAATAAAGTAAAGGTTGCCCTGAAATGCTCACTTAAGTTAACGACACTTTGTGATCTAGAAAGCTAAAGATAAACTGGAACAGCCAGAGTGCCTAGAGAAAGTGAGGGGCAAAAAGATTCACACTAATAGCCTCATATTCCAATGATAGTTTCAGTGGCTTCTATTGATTTCTAAAGGCTCAAGGCTAGTAGCCAGCTACTTACAACAATGTATGATGCAGAGGCTCATAACACAGTCTGTTTGCACCAGCAATATGGGAAGTTTTCTACAAGTTGCCACAAGTGTATACAAGGATGGATAAAGATCGTGTACAGCATCAAGCTTGGGCATTGACTACTCAAGATCACTAGCGGTGATCACCTGCAAAATGATATCTCTCTTTCTTAAAAGTTAAGGAAGAAATTCTATCTGGTTATATCATTTATAGTTGTTATCCCTCTATGAGCCTCTTGTCATGCACCATAACTACTACATGAACTGCAAAATAGTTGGGACTCCACCTCTCTAGTGTGATTGTTGACCTACTTGCAATGATCAAATGGAGTCAACAAGGATGGGACTTCTAAACTCTGAGATTCAAACAGGCTCATGCGACCACTTAAGTAAAACACTAAAAGTTGAAAAAAAAAATACCAGAATGACTTGCCATAACATGCACTCTTTTGCTTCCCAATTGTACCCCTTCTCCTTCGGGATGACTCTGGCTCATTCCTTGCATTGGTGACGAAAGTGGCAGCTGGAGCCCAACTTGCTTCACAGCATCAGAAACTCCCCCACCAGAGTGGTCCATCTTCGCCAAGGTCACTCCATTTTGGAAGCCATGGGATCTATGTCCACCCCACCAAACAACTCCAGGGGAAGCAGACAGCCCACTACCGTGTGTCCCCTGACCTCCATAATCCGCATGCATAGTCATCATCACTACTTCACAAGCTCCCTCGCAGGGCCCGTCCTACGTCACAGTGTCATCAAGACCTACAAAAATTTCAAATTGCATCCATCAAACCTCGAGAAAAAACAAAACAAAACAAAAAGAAAGAAAGAAAAAAAATTCAAAACACCAAAAACGCCAGACAGACTAAAATCATATCAAATGCAACACATGATCAATCAATTAAGGCCTCCAGCAACTTCATCTTCAAAACGAACAAACAAACATTAAAACAATTCCTCTGAACCTAATACCCCAACACAACCATCAACACGTCTCGGTTTCGAAACCTGCACAGGTGAGATTTCATCTCCCTCCCGTCTTACCTTTCCACTTCTGTACACTAACCAGGGCAAAGCAAAGCAAAGCATCCTAAGTCCAATCTATAAAAAAAGGGAGCAAAGCCAAAGACAGCGAACTAACCATAAAACCTGCAGTCCTAAAATAACATCACATTAACATATCCTGCCATCACAAGCTGCGCAAACATGGAAACACAAACAAGCCCGAGACCTCCGAGGCCTATAAATCAAGTAAAACTTCAAACGCCAAAAAGATAATGAAAACGGGAAATTTATTAAGGCAAACATAATAGAACAAAATTCGCACAGAACAGTACAGCAAAACTGCACGAACGAAGTGGTCCTCAAGGCCACAAATTTTAAATATTTAACCCAGCCAAAAGATCGAACAAAAAAACTTAAAATAATCTCTTCCAGACTGTCCAGAAGTACCTATTCCAGTCAAAACCGTAAAGATTTTTCTCCCGACCTCGAGCAAAATCCCTCAAAATGCCGCCGTCGCAGCAGAAATTTGTAGTAAAACTGTAGCATCAATCTCATCCGAACAGAAAGCGAAGTGAAAATCATCTGATGGAACTCGTTTAACTCCGCCCTCGATTTTTTTTTACCCTGCTCTGACGTCAACATCGCAGTTACAGTGCTTAGTTTTTCTCGCTTCAGACGTTGACGAGAAGGAACGTGCGGAGTGACTGGATGAAATGGGAAAGTTACGGTTAAAAATTAAGATAAAAGAAAAAATTAAGATAAAAAGGAAAAAAAATTAAATTAAATTTAAAAAAAATGATAAATTTAAAATATATATTGTCGTGTTCGATGGAGGTGACGAGTAATGACGATGATGGGCAGACACCGAGAAACAAGTATGGTTTTTGTTTGTTTTAGCAGGCCACGTGTCGGTCAACTTTAGGTCATGCGATACCCCACACATTTTGGGGGACATCATCAAATGTTATTTTCTTTGCAGAGTGTACAATCATTTTGAAAAGATGTTTGAGTACCTAACATTTCCTAGTACTCTCTATCTGCTTCCTAGGTCTTATTCCCCACGCCTAGGACCTTTCTATCTGAAAATGAAGTATATAGAAAAATAATTGACTTAGCAATCAGTTTTGTTAACGTAGCTTACTCTTAAAGGGTAGACTTGACTAAGATGGGTAACTTGTGGGGATTTGGGTGTATTTTGTTTTTTAGGGTGGCTTGTGTTCAAATCATATTTTACTATGATTGTGGAGTTTGAAAATTTTGAGAAAGAAAGATATTTTAAACTCTATAGGATTAAAGATATATTAATTTTTGTATTTCATTTTTTTATTTTTTTTGGTGTAATTTGATAATGAGTGTCTTTAAGTTCAACTCTTCCTATTGAATAAATCAACCTAAGAATTAGCTATCAAGATATTAACATAGCTATATATGTTGTCTTAAAGGCATGGCACTCTAAAATGAAATACTTCTCTATTTCCACTTTTCTAAAAGTGCAGAAAATACACATTTTTTCTTCCCGAGCTCTTTTTGGTCTTTTTCGACCTCCGGTTTCACAACAAAGTTTATTAGACTTGGTCTTTAACTCAACAATAAGAATTAGATTTGTGATCTCATCTCTATTCTATTCTATGCGGACTTAGATTTGTGACTGTATTTTTTATCTATGGTTTTAATTTTGTAGTTATGGATTTAATTTTATAGTTATAGTTTTATGTATGGTTTTGTAGTGGTGTAAGAAGATAGACGTGATAAAGATGGGTAACATGTTTAGTTTTGGATGATTTTCTAATGTAACTTGTATTATGCCCTCTTATTATATTTGTAATATTAGATATATGGTTGTGAAGTTTCAAATTTTTCAGAGATGATATGATCTATATTCTATTGTAAACTTAAATATGTGATTGTAATTTTCAGCCATGGTCTTAATTTCATAGTTATAATTTTATATATAATTTGTAATATGAAATTTGTATTTTGGGTCTTAGAATCATATGTGAGAAGAGCTTTTAGATATAACAATGTCTTAGTTATTAATCAAATCCAAAACTAAGTGATAAACTAAGGGACTCCTTGAAATTTGATAAAATTAGTTACTAAACTTATGCCCAGTGATCCATCATTAAGATGAAGATGAAAAAGATATATGGGATTGGTTACAAACTCTACTCCTTATAAAAAACTAAAGAGAGGTGGAGTGGAAAATAAAGGAGAGTAAGCACACAATAAATGAGGTAGAGACTTGTATCGCATATCTTTGTTTGCCCTCATCTTGATGATGGATCACAAAATGTGATTTGCAGTTCCTTGATGTTAAAAATCAACAAAGATGAGTAACTCTAAAAAAGTAAACTAACAAAAATGAATAACTTATTTAGCTTAGATGATTTTCAAGTGTAACTTGTGTTTTGTCATCCAATCATGATTATCATTAGACATATGAGTGTAATGTCTTGAAATTTTGAGAAATGACACCATATCTACTCTATTTGTGGTTTTGACTTTTGTAGTTATAATTTTCATATATGATTTGTAATTTGAGTCTTCATAATCATGTGTGAAAAGAGTTTGCATTGATTTTAAAGTCAATATTTTTTTTATAGTATAGATTGAATACAAAATGGAGATTACATAAAGATCATATTGTATCACATAAGGCCTTCACTACATAATCTAAATAGAGACCATATAGAGTCAATTAAAAATCAAACTGGTTAATATGCTTTAAAGTCAATTTTTTGAATCATATTATGTGACATCATCATCATGAAGATGGGGGCAAATTATGAGATAGGTTGGAAACTCTATTTCAAACTTACATATGTGATTGAAATTTTATTTATGGTTTTAATTGTTTTGGTTATAGTTCTATGTATGATTTATAATAAGATATTTTTATTTTAAGTCTTCATAATCATGTGTGAGAAGAGTTTATGGATGTTATTATGTATTTGTTTTTAAATTCAACATTTTGAATCACGTTATGTGACGTATCATCAAGATGAAGATGGGGAAAAATTATGAGATAGGTTGAGAACTCTATTTTAAACTTAAATATGTGATTGTAATCTTCATTTATTGTTTTAACTTTGTAGTTATAGCTTAATATATGATTGGTCACTATGATCTTTGTACTTTGGGTCTTCAAAATCATGTGTGAGAAGAGATCATAAATATGATTATGCATTTATTGTTAGCATCATTTTTTTTACTCACGCTATGTGATCTATCATCAAGATAAAGATAGGGAAAAATATGAGATAGGTTGCAAAATCTATTTTAAACTTATATGTGATTGTATTTTTTATCTATGACTTTGATTTTGTAGTCATAGTTTTATATATGATTTGTTGTTATAATATTTGTATTTTGGATCTTAGGATCATATGTGAGAAGAGCTTTTGGATATAATAAGCTCTTAGTTAGTAATGATATACTATGTGATTCATCATCAAGATGAAGATGAAGAAAAATTATGATGTGTTGCACACCAGGCTCCTCCTTATAAAAAAACTACAGAGCGGTGAAGAGGAAACTAAAAGAAAGTAAGCACATAATAAATGAGGTGGAGACTTGTATATCATATATTTTCTTGCATTTTCATGTTGATGATGGATCACATAGTGTGATACAATATATTGATCTTAAAAACTAAAATATGGTTGTATCTAGAAGCTCTTCTCATGCATTATAATATTTTATAAAAAAAAATGTGTTTACTATCTTCAAAGTCATGTTTTCCTGTGACTACAAAAAATTATGGTGTTTCATAGTATTGGTAGAACTTATTATAATATGATATGGAAGGGAAGTCAACTAGTTTCATACCTTACACCTTAGTCAAGCCCTTGGACAGATTTAATGATTTAAAACAAGTCAACTTGAAATGCAAATCTTTATGTATTCCTTATAGCCTCAAATGTTAATGCAAAGCATTAATTACTCAAGCAACCAAATGATAAGATGTTATGTGAATATCTAAAATAGATTAGAGTTGTTCTCTTATACAACACCCTAGCATGCAAATTATAATATTTCAAGTTTAAGTTAGTGAGTAATTGGTGGTGATTTGAACTAAATCATCCTAAGCTTAAAATTAAATTTGAATTTAGAATTTGGGCCTATCAAAACCATATTTGAGGTCTTCAAATGGGTTTTAGGTTTCAAATGTAAAATTGACCCAAGATATCGAATAGATTAAGTTAATATCCTTAAGGAAAGGATTTTTACATTCAATCAAGGTTGGGTAAAGTGTCAACTTTTACACATAAATAGTTCAATTCCATACCAGGCTACTACACTAGGTATAAAAGGGTTAATGCAAGTCCAAACCAATAGAAAAGGAGTTCAAGTGCATTTTCACTCTTACAATTTTCCCCCACTTGGACTTGCCTGTGATCTACTATGAATCAAATTCATGTCAATAAAAATAAGTAGTCAACATGAAAATAGATAATAAGAATATATAAAATGAATATGGATGAAGATGATGGTGTATATGCAATCTTTATTATGATACTTCATCTTCACCTTTGAAGCATAAAATTCTATATGTAGCATTTGATGAAAATTAAAAATAGGCATGAACAATTGCTTAATAATGTCAACAAACAATGTGTAAATGAAAAAGAGTGAGTACAATACTTCTTCTTGTTCACTTTAACCTAAAAACAGAGTGGTGTATGCATTGTGAAAGAGGAATCATAGATGTAAGGATATAAAGGGCCCCATTAGCATTATGATTTATGTTGTTATTGATGTCAACCACCTCTGGTGTGGCATTAATGTCAGTTTAAAAAGGATAGATATTTGTTGAGGCTATGATTAATGAAGAAGATTTAAAAAAAGGATTGAGAAAGTCATTGAGGTTATGACATTGATTGATGAAGAAGATTTGAATAATGATTGAGAAAGATTGTGACTTATCTTGAAGACTAGAATATGCAAGAAAGAGTATTTGAAGATCCTATTGAAGTATGTATTGAGATGACAGATACTTGTCGCTCTGAACCTAAGGAATGACTACTGTAAATATTGCACTATCATGTGTACAAGTTCCCAAACTAATAATTTGACAAATATATGATGTTTTGTTTGGTTGGTTATTAGGATGGTTTGGATAGGCTTGGAGAATGACTTATAATTGCTTTGCAAATGAATTTTAGGGTATACAGTTTTGTGGACTTGGTTAGATGGTTTGTGTGGTGTTTCAATTCAAATATATCTCTTACTGATTTGCACCATAGGTGTAGATTTGTTGTCACATGCATTATTATGCAGTATGTGTTGGCTTTTGGTTGACTCAGCTATTTGTGTTGACATGATTCAGACTGGTTGGGTTTGGATATAGGTCAAGAGAAGATCTAAGAGACTTAAGATATTTTTTCCATAGCATGTTGTGTTTTGGATTGCGCTACATGCATTAAAAAATGTGTTTGGTTGAATAGTAACCTATTTTTAATGTATTTTCACATGTTACTTTTGGGTCTAGCTTTGGAAAGAGTTTCAATGCTTATGTGTTAATTATATTATTTGAAAAAAGATCTTTTAGGATGTAATTGGGTCCTCTTTACTTCTTGGAGTGGACCACATTTGAATATTTTTATTCAAGGAGGTCAACTTATATTAATAATGCCTATTTTCTTATGGTCAACCTTGTTGATGTTTCTGATGGAAAAATTTCTATATAATTTGATGGAAAAGATTGAGATTGATATAAGTGTGAGTGAGAAAGGTTGTGAAGTTTATATGGTTCAAGCATGAAGGCGATTTTGTACAAAGAAGGTAGAACTAAGGAGTTTATTAAAGAATCGGATTGGAAGGTCATTATGGTTAATCAAGAAATTCAATTTTATATTTGTTGAATCAATAATTTTCTATTTGTGTTTATTAAGGATTAGTGCAATCCTTGGAAATGTTCCTAAATTAGTAGGGACAATGATTTCCTTAGCTTCTAGCCTAAAACTTTGTAATCAAATATTTGGATATAGTGAGTACATTTCTCACTGTGGGTTTTCCCCTATTGGATTTTCCAAATAAATCTAGTGTTCAAGTGTGTTAGTATGCATCTGGAATCATTAATTTATCTTTATTTGATTACTGATTAAATTAATTTAGATATGAGATATAATTGTTGAAATTTTAAGTGTGTGAATACACTCCCCGACCACTCTCAACACCTAAAGTGAATCTTAACTTCTTGAGGCGGATCTAGGATGGTTGGTGAATAAAGTACCAAGGTGACTAGGCTTGATGAAACAAACTAAGTCTTTTGGAAGGAGAGGATGGAGTCTCATTCAGACTCTATTCCATATGGTGTTTTGGATATGATCATAAAGTGATATGATCCTATAGTAGTAGGTACTCTTACTACTTTGAAAGAAATTAAGGCACATGAGAATAATGCAAAGATGAGAAATGCAATTATCAATAGTTCAAGGGCGATTTAGAATTGTTAAAAGTCTTGGGTTGCAAATTCATATTTGATGTATGTGAAAAGCCTCCTAGTATTTTCGAAGGAGAAAAGAAGATCAAGCATATCACACGAGGGCTTCACTTAGTGAACCTGAATCATAACACGTGTGTTTGTGGCATACTAAAGAATCCCCCTATTTTCCAAAAATATTTCCCCAAAGTCCTTTTTTGTCACCCCCTCAAATACCCACCCAATACTCCCCCACCCCTACCCCCAAAAACCCCCTCCCTCCTATTTAAGAAATATATTGCCCCCTTTTTTTGCCCATTTTAAACCCCCCAATATGAATGCATATGGTATTTTATTTAATATATTGCCCCCCTTTTTAGCCCATTTTAAACCCCTCAATATGAATGCATGTGGTATTTTATTTCCCCTTTAGTGAAGACCATGTGGTAGATCAAGTTGCAAAACCTAAAACAAAAATTTGAAACCTTAACAATGTCCAAAGATGAGAACATTGAAGGCTATCCACATCAAGTAAATGAAGTTTTCAACTCCACTAGAGGCTATGGTGGAATGTT
>BSBK01000137.1:0-10000 GCA_027943335.1 Chamaecyparis obtusa | reverse complement strand
ACGACCATTACTATTGAAGATGACACTGGGAGTGTTGGTCCAGGTACTAGAACCAAAGTGCGTATTCAAAGGAAGATCCCTGAGAAGCCAAAGGAGCTGAAGGACCTGAAAAAAGCAATCCAGAAGATGGAGGAGCTGAAGATGAAGGCAGACAAAATGATAAGCAATTAGTTTTGCCCAGTTAGTTGCTGGTTGTTTTTGGTAGTGTTGCTAGATCTATTTTTCTTTGCTTTTGTTGTTGTTTCTAGTGTTGTTTTGGGTCCTGCTCTGTTCTTTCTAGCAGGTGTCTCATTTTGGAAAACTTTCATGCTTTATCATTTTGCTATGATGTAAATGGTTTCGAGTTCCATTCAAAACCTGTTTTTACCTTCTTCAAAAACATTACTACTATATGATAATATAAATTAATAATATTATCTAATAATTAATTATAAAATAAATTATTAAACATGTTTTTTTATTAATAAACTATTAATAAATTTAAATTTAAAATAAATTTAAATTTAAATTATGAATTAATTTAATAAATTAATTAATAAAAAAATATTTAACAATTATTGTGGGGGCAGCCCTCCCCACCTTGTGGTCCCACTGCAAGCCCTTGTGGCAGACCACAAGCTTGTAGTGTCGCCTTGCGGGCCGCAAGGGTGGTGGGGGGGTGGTGACCCCACCACCACTCAATAAATTTTTTTTAATATTTTTTTAAATTATTTTTTTATTTTATTTTATTTTCTCTATCAGAGAATTTCTTTGATGCAAAGCAAAGAACAACTTATTTTTTCAAAAAATAAATCAAATTTAATTTATTATAAAATATGGAAGATTGAATTTCTGCATTATATTCATTTTCCCAAATTGATTGCTTTTTTTAAATTTAATTTCAAGGGTTTTCTAAAAATTTCCAAACAACCATAACTGATTAAATCTACTAATTTTCTTATTGCTTTTCAACCAAAATTTCATAGGGTTTACACAAAACATCTATAATGGGATTTTTCCTTAAATCCAAATAAACTAATAATCAAAATATGATTTTCTAGGACCAAAACATGTAGAATTTTGCTAAGAACAACCTAGGGTTTCAACTGGCATAATTTCTAAAATTTTAAAACATAAAACATTCTAGATCTGGGTTTCTCTAAAAAAGTTCACATGAAGTTTTAATAAACAAATCAAACCAGAATAATGGAAAATCAAGCAATAATAGAATAAAAAATTCAACAACCACTCGCACCCAAAATTTTTATCAAACCAAAATCCCAAGCAATAATTCTATGAAATTTTAAATTTCAACATACAACTGCAAACACAAGGAAGACAATCTTTCAAAAAAAAATTGTAATAAGATTCAAAACCCTACATGAAAATTCACGAAAAGATTTGAAACAACAATGACCAAATTGAAGATTCGAAGATTCCAAATTACTCCTAAGCTTTGAAAACAATTCCCTAAACAATCCAAGCAATTTTCTCCAAAACCTCATCTCCTTCAAACCTGTGTTGTGAATAATGGCTAAAAGAATTCCTAATAATGAAAACCCCCCAAACAGAACTCAACATGCAACTCCTGATCAGAAATTAGAACTCAACATGCAACTCCCAATCATAAATTAGAACTCAACCTCCTAACCTTATTTTTATGAAATTCTGGTGCATGATTAATTACAATTTTAATAATAAGGTATGCACTTTTTAATTATTAACTCTTAACTCAACTTTAAACTTGAATTCCTAATTCAATTTTATTAAACTGAATGTGCAACTTAAATTGCATTTTAATTTATTAACAATTATTATTTTTTAACATATTAATAATTATGAAATTGATAATTAAATATCAATTCATTAATTATGCTTTAAATTTCAATTTTAGATTTAATAATTAATTAAATCTTTTATTCACAAAATTGGGCTTTTTAAATTAATTATTTTTAATTAAATAATGTATTTAATTATTTCTCATTAATTAAATACCCTCATATTAATAATTATATATTTTAATAACTTTCAATTATTTATTCACATAATGAAACCCATAAATCACTTAACCATAATAACATAAAATCACACTAACCACATAACATGACATGAGAAATAACTGACTAAACCAAAAACACCAAATTCATACTAAGGGAAAGGGTTCGCAAATTCACGTCACCTTGATGAATTCGGATAGAAAACTCAATCAAAAACTTGTCTCTTAATTTAGGACAATAAATGGCATGGGTTAGGATTGGATGTATGTTATCTCCCCTCTCTTACCATTTGAGATATTGCAATAGGGCACACTCATCCTAACAATTCAGGGAAGTTGATGTCTGGTACCTAAAATCCTACATAAAAGATGAGCATGTACATACATGTATAAATATATAACAGACAATGGCAGGGATCGACCGATCGTGTGGATCTCATAAGCAAGTTACTACGACTTCGTCCCTCAACTACATCAGGCGCATCAAACAGAAATATAAAACATACACGTGCAAGTATGGGATTAGTAAAATCATAAATGTAAATAACATCCTAACATATAAATTACCATCATGAAGTAACCATAACATATACATCATCATAAGCATTTAAATTGACATGAGAAGAACCATATTCATCTAAATGTAACATGTGATATAACACATTATCCAAAGGCTCATAATAAATCAAATCAATAATCCAAATAGCATTGAAATAATCAACACACACATAAAAGTGGCCGAAAAGAGTTTGGCAAAATAAATTGAAAAAAAAAAACTATGGGTGGGCACTACATTGTCACTACATTTGATTTATTAGAAATTGAGGAGGACCTATGTGAAATGAAAGATGTTGCCTGAAGAGCTACTCAAACTATGGGAGAATATCCTTATCCAGACAAAGAGGCAAACTTTGTTAGAAATCTAAAGAAAGAATATGAAAAATACAAAGGTAAGTTTCCCTTTAAATGTTTTAATTATGGAAGAGTAGGACACAATGTTGCTCAATATCCTTTTAGAGAAGATACGAAGGAACCCATTTTTAAAGTATAGTGCCACAAGATCAAGGGAAGTGTTAATCCAAGATGCCAACAAACACATTATGAAGACAATAAAAAGGGGGCAAATATGAAAGTGATATCTACATTAAGAGGACAACATTACAAGGACTTTGATTTTACACATGATAAACAATGACCAAAATTTGCTAACAAAGATCAACTTGTCATGGTGACAGATTTCAATGCATATGAAAACCATAATCACGAGGTCAATACAATCACCATTCATGCATAAAAGCAATGATTTCCAAAGACCAGATGAATGTAATGGCCGATGTTGTAAAGAAGTCGCTCTATAAAAAAGAAAGATCAACAAACCATTTTTATGAGTAACAGAGTATCACAAGTGATTTGAAAATAGTGAGATCAATGAAGATGCTATGAGAGAATAGCTAATAAGATGATAGGAGATATAATACTAGCACTTCCATGAAAGTGGTATGTATCAGGATTCAAAGATTTAATTACGAAGATCATATTTTCATGAGTTAATGATAGTGATAATAGTAGATGAAGAATAACAATTAGAGGAAAATCAATGCTAATGCATAGGATTCCACAATCTATATTGTAAAATACCATAGCCACATGTATCATTATAAAGAGCAACACCTTATGCAATAATAGATGAGTGATTATATTATGATCATGGAATAATAAATCCTGTAGCAAAATTATAGATTATATATGATGAAAGAACATGTGATGATAAAGATCAAAAGTGGGCATTCTTCATTGACACAGGGGCAAGGTAGATTCAAGCAAATTCAAGGAGATTTGACTCTACTTAAACCAACAAACAAACCCTGCTCAGAGTTACACACGTAAGCAATATATAATTCACATGAATAATGAAAACACAATGTATATGAGGCAAGGCAACTAGCAACCAA
Organism: Chamaecyparis obtusa; assembly: GCA_027943335.1. NCBI lineage: Eukaryota > Viridiplantae > Streptophyta > Pinopsida > Cupressales > Cupressaceae > Chamaecyparis > Chamaecyparis obtusa. The sequence continues at coordinate 6,073 of BSBK01000137.1, read as the reverse complement.
CTGGTGTGATTAAAATAAATCAGTCAACATGCTCGGTTGCGAGGCCTTCCGAGTTTTGGCCTGATACAAAGAGTATTATCAATTCAGAGTCTTAGCCCAAATATTATCTTCTTTCTTCTTCTAATACCCTTCTACTAACTTCACTCTCCCCCCTACATCAACCCAAGCTCCAAATATATAGCCAGCAAAGCCACAAGTCAACCAGTTAGGCATTTAATTACATTATAGGTCCACTTAGGAAGAAAAAACTAAAACTAAAGAAAGACATAACACAACATGTTGTGAAGCCACATTTAGGTCCACACATGATCCAAGAACATATCCCAAACTTCACAAGATCCAATTTCCTCATAAGGAACCGCGCAAGGCAAAACACTCCATGCTTCATATGAAACTAGTGGAAAATTGATACCAAAGGAAAATGGTGAAAACTCCCAAATCCAAATGAATTAGGACATGCACTCTTAGGAGAATGCACAAGATTAGGTCCATAACACTGCATTAACTTCGCAAGGCAAGAAACCAACAACAACAATAGCTACAAAACAAACAATTAGATAGGTACAGGAAAATAGGAAATATTTTTAGTGATGCAAGATTGCTCAAGACCCAAGATGCTCCTGCATCAGACACCTAGGGTAAATAAAGAACTGATGTCCACATTAGGCAATGCTCATATTTTGACCTGAATCATAAAGATCTAACTCGGCTTGTGTAATCCATGAACTCTCTTCAATCGGCTTGTCCTTCCACTGAACTAGGTATTCCATGTAGTCTTTTCCTCTTGTACTCTTGCTCACTCTACTATTCAAGATCTTCCCAATGATGTCTTTATTTTTCTTAGGATAATCTAGATCATCTTCTATCTCATCATTTGATTCAAAGTACTCAAAGATATCAGCAATATTGAATATAGCTGATATATCCATGTCCTCTGGTAATTCCGACTTCATAAGCATTTCCATTGTCAAACTTCTTCAAAATCTTACAAGGTCCAAACTTCTTCATTTTCAGCTTGTTGTAGGTACCAACTAGAAATCTATTCTTCTTTAAATGAATCATAACCTCATCTCCAAATTCAAAAGATTTATGTCTCTTTCTCTTATCTGCTCTCTGTTTATATTTCAGATTATTGTCCTCCAAATTCTTTTTGACTTCATCATGTAAATTTCTCATAAAGACTACAAAACCCTCAGCTTCAACACTTCTTCTTGTCTTAGTAGGAAAATATGTCAACTCTGTGGTTGTGGTTCCCTTAGGATGAAATCCAATAAAAATCTCAAATGGTGTCCTCTTAGCGCTTCTATTCATAGAATTATTATATGCAAACTCTGCTTGTGCCAGAACTAAATCCCAATTAGCAAGCTTATCTCCAACTAAACATCTCAACAAGTTTCCCAAACTTCTGTTCACAACTTTAGTCTATCCATCTGTTTGAGGGTGAAATGTAGAACTAAACTTCAATTATGTATTCATCTTCTTCGAAAGTGTTTTCCAAAAGTAACTAGTAAACTTAGTATCTCTGTCTGAAACAATAGTTTTCGGCAAACCATTCAATCTTACCACTTCCTTGAAGGATAATTCAGCTACATGTAATGCATCAAATATCTTCTTACAAGGTATGAAATGAGCCATCTTTGAAAATCTATCAACCACTACTAAAATAGAATCATTACCTCTCTGAGTTCTAGGCAATCCAAGAACAAAATCCATACTCACATCTTCCCAAGGTCTATCAGGTACAAGCAAAGGTATATACAATCCCAAATTCTGACTAGTTCCTTTTGTTGTTTGGCAAATTCTGCAACCTCTAACCATTCTCTGTACATATCTATAAATCTGTGGCCAAAAGTATCATTCTGAAATCATTTTCACAATCTTATCAATCCCAAAATGTCTAGTAAGTCCACCACTATGTTTCTCCCTTTATTATATTCTCTCTCATAGATCCTCTAGATATGCACAACTGAACTCCCTTAAATAACATGTCTTCTTGAATGAAAATAATCAGTCCACTTATCACTCACTGTTTGTTCCTTACAAGCTTTCCAAGGCTCTGCAAAATCAAGATCAGTTACATACAAACACTTTAAATCATCAAAACCAAGTACCTCAACTCTCATTTTTGTTAGCAAATTTCTTCTTTGACTCAAGGCATTAGAAACTTTATTTGACTGTCCACTTTTATGCTTCAATGAAAAGGAAAAATTATGCAAGAACTCAACCCACTTCATATGTCTCTGATTCATTTTATTCTAACTTCCCAAATACTGCAAATATTTATGGTCAATATACAACACAAAATATTTAGGCATCAAATAATGTCTCCGTTTCTTCAAAGATTGAACAATAGCATAGAATTCCTGGTCATAAACTAAATATTTTTTTTCTTAGCATCATTCAACTTCTCACTAAAGAAAGCTACAGGTCTTCCTTCTTGACTCAAAACAACTCCTATTGACTTCCACTAGCATCACATTGAACTTGAAAAACTTTACTAAAATCAGGCAAAGCAAGTGTAGGTAATTCTTCAATTCTCTGTTTCAATGTTTCAAAACTCTTTTGTGCTCCATGTGTCCACTTGAAATCTCTTTATCTCCCTTCATAGTTTCAGTCATAGCATTACAAATAGAACTGAAATTTCTAATGAATTTCCTATAAAAACTTTCCAATCCATGAAATGATCTTACCTCTCCAACATTCTCTAGTGTAGGCCAATCAAGTATAGCTATCACTTTCTCAGGGTCCATCTTCAATCCATCAGCTGAAATTACAAAACCAAGGTACACAATTCTCCTCTTTCATAAATGAACATTTCTTCAAATTAATCAACAACTTTTCTTCCTTCAATCTTTGCAATACTTGTCTGATGTGTTCAAGATGTTCTTCCTTACTCTTATTGAATATCAAAATGTCATCAAGATATACAATCATAAACTTACCCAAGAATCTTTTCAAAACTTTATTCATTAGCCTCATTAAAGTACTAGGTGCATTAGTCAGACCAAAAGGCATAACCAACCATTCATACAAACCTTCATTAGTCTTAAAAGAAATTTTCCATTCATCCCCTTCTCTAATCCTAATCTGATGATAACCACTCTTCAAATCAATCTTTCTGAAATACTTTGCTCCACTCAGACTATCCATTATGTCATCCATCGTAGGGAAAGGAAATCTGTACTTTATTGTTATCTTGTTTATAGCTCTAGAATTAGTGGACATTCTCCATTCTCCATTCTTTTTCGGTGCTAATACAATAGGTACTGCACAAGGACTCAAAATTTTCCTAATCAAAACTCTCTCAAGCAATTCTTGCACTTGTCTATTCAAACTCAGTATTTTCATCAAGTGTCAGCCTATGTGGTGCTTTATTAGACAAACTAGCTCCAGGTATCAAATCCATACAGTGACTTATACTTCTCATAGGAGGCAAACCATCAGGTACATTATCAGAAATGATGTCATGAAATTCAATCAACAAAGGTTTAACTTCAAGTGCATGTTCTAAATCATCTTGTTTCTCAATTTTCCTTGGAATTAAAACATAGCAAACATTTTTTTTCTTTCATTTCTCTTGCAAACTTTTTACCCTCAACGAAGCATACTCTGATCATAGTATAGTGACCTTCATCAAATGTTTCTACTAAAGGTAGTAATACTTGTTTCTTTCCATCCATCCAAATAGTATATTGATTAATCTACCATCATGCAAAGCTTTCCTATCATATTGCCAAGGTCTACCCAACAATCCATAGGCATAATATCACACAAGACTTCATCATGATAATTCCCAATTTTGAATTTAACAAGGCATTGTTCACTTACAAGTAGTTTATGCTCCTTCTGGATCCAAGCAATATGGTAAGTCTTAAGATGTATCAATCTCTGCAACTACAACTTGTTAACCAACTCTTTGGATGACAAATTATTAGAACTTCCACTATCAATGATTACCTTGCAACATTTGTCAACGATCTTACATCTGGTTCTGAACAAACTTTTCCTTAGAATAGGTTCCTCATCAACTTCTTCATTCCACAAGATCCTTCTTAACATAATGTTTTCACCATGTTCAGGTTCATTAGATAATTCCTCAACTTCTTCAAAAGCTAGATTATTTATGCCATTACCTCCAGTCTTCTTTCCAGAGTTGGTACATTCAAAGGCTATGTGTCCTTCTTCACCACATTTGTAACAAGTAGCTTTAAACCAAGATTTATCTTCTCTTTTCCCACTATTGTTATTCCTAGAGTAACTAGTATAGCTACCTCTAGAGTAATTACCTCTTCTACAAACAGGTTCATCTTTCCATCCTTTATCTTGTACTCCATTGTCAGATCTGCTACTTTCTCCATAAGTTATGCCTCTACTTCTTTGAAATCTACCCACCTCTTCCTCTCTTTCTTTGATCGTGTCTTCTTGTTAATCGCTCTTCTGCCTTCAAAGAAAATTGGTATGCTTCTTCCACACTATCTATTTTAACATAGCTAATCTCATCTTGAATCGATGTCCTCAGGCCATTCAAGTATCTAGCCACTTTCTCCACTTCATCATCCACATGTCCAGATCTGATATCCAATTTGTAAAATTCCTTAGTATATTATTTCACACTCATGTCGTTTTGTCTCAAATTTTGCATTTCTCGCATCAAACTAACTTGGTAGTCAGCTGGAAGAAACTTCTTCTTCATCTTTCCAAGCATTTTCATCCATGTCTTGATCTTTTCTTTTCCTCTCTTCTGACTCTTAGTTTGCAAATGATCCCACCAAAGAGATGCATGACCTTTCAACTTTGTGACTGCTATCTTAACCTTCTTATTATCAGGAGTACCTTCATACTCAAAATATTTATCCATCTCAGAGATCCAATCCAAAAGTGCATCAGTCTCAAGTCTTCCATCATAGAAAGCAACTTCAACCATAGGTCTGGAGTTAGCCTTAGATAAACTCTCAAAAGTCTTTCCTCATCTTGTTCAACTTCAGGCTCAGGATTAGGTGTTGCCTCTTCTTAATCACTAACATCTTCAAGATGTGTGCCTCTTCTTTGGGCTATCTCTATAGCTTCAAGCCTAGTTTCAATCTACCTCAACATATCCATTATAGCAGTATCATTTCCTCTACCATGAACCATCTTGATAATCAAGTTCCAGCAAGATTGTAACCTTCTACAAGTTATAGGATAGATCTAAGATCTACCACCCTACAACCAATCCAATAAGGTTCTCCACGATCCAATCCATAAGAAAGAACTCGCTCTGATACCACCTGACGTAGTGGCAGGGTAGATTCAAGCAGATTCAAGGAGAATTGACTCTACTTAAACAAAAAAACAAGCCCTGCTCAGAGTTACACATGAAAGAAATATATAATTCACATGAACAATGAAAACACAATGTATATGAGGCAAGGAAACTAGCAACCAACTGGCATGATTAAAATAAATCAGTCAACATGCCCGGCTGTGAGGTCTTCCAAGTTTCGACCTTATACAAAGAGAATTACCAATTCAGAGTCTCAGCCCACATATTATCTTCTTTCTTCTTCTAATACCCTTCTACTAACTTCACTCTCCCCCCTACATCAACCCAAGCTCCAAATATATAGCCAACAAATCCACAAGTCGGCTAGTCAGACATTTAATTACATTATAGGTCCACTTAGGAAGAAAAAACTAAAACTAAAGAAAGACATAACACAACATGTTACGAAGCCACATTTAGGTCCACACATGATCCAAGAACATATCTCAAACTTTGCAAGATCCAATTTCCTCATAAGGAACCGTGCAAGGCAAAACACTCCACACTTCATGCGAAACTAGTGGAAAATTGATACCACAGGAAAATGGCGATAACTCCCAGATCCAAATGAATTAGGACATGCGCTCTTAGGAGAATACACAAGATTAGGTCCACAACACCACATTAACTTCGCAAGGCAAGAAACCAACAACAACAACGGCTACAAAATAAACAATAGACATGTACAAGAAAACAAGAAATATTTTGGTGATGCAAGATTGCTCAAGACCCAAGATGCTCCTGCATCATTCATCAAAGATAATAAGGAAA